>OLKM01000893.1:5000-207721 GCA_900291075.1 Melanogrammus aeglefinus
GGGGAACGAAAGGGAGGATGGAGGAAGGCAGCTTGGCACACGCCAGTTTGTAACAAATGCTGGCTTATACCTTTAGCCTCTTGGCAGCAGTTTGACAACAGCTTTTTCTTCAGATTGGGTCTCATTTAGGCATATTGAGAGACAACAGAGAAGACTCCATTAAGCATTAATTATTGAATATTTAAATTCTAGATTTATGGTATTAAACCAAAAACATATATATTAAGTTTTTTCAATTTTCACCCAAGGTGTCTTTAATTATTTTTTAGGCCAAGGTTATGGGTCAATGTGTTACCATGCAACAACTCGTCTTTTTGATGTGGGGGGGGCAATAGTCACAGAGAGAATTATTAAAACAGCTTCAATGACCCTGAGGAATGCAGGCGGTCATGTGAAAGGCCTTGAGCATCAGGTGTGAGGAGGGAGCCGAATGGTCTGTGTCTGTATGAGAGAGAACACATGTGGCCTCTGTCTTACAGACACTGGAGAAACAAATCACCTAATGGGGCTACAACAATATGGAGCTGAGAGGAGAAGCACACTGGAGCTGTCGGTCACTTCTTGAGTTAAAAAAGACGTCTGTGGTTTACTTTAGAGCAGCACGCAAAAGGAGTGCACAGAGTGGGACTCATCTAAATAACCTGTACCCCACTGCCTCTCCAGCGCTGCTAATGGAACCATGATCCTCTTACATGCATGGTGTTTTGCTCTTCGCTTTGTGCACACTAAAAGCCATTAGGAAGACACACAAACAACACAGTTCACTTTTCATGATATAGCACCTGTCAAAATATTTGACCTAATTTTGGATGCAGTAAAGTACCTCTGATACCGACCAAACAGCGCGTGATAATCGTTCTGATCTCCCGTAAACACAAAATAATGAAGGTGTCAGTTTACAGCATGCTGGTAAAGTACCATTTCAGATGAGGTTCAAGTAAAAATATATCACCCAATACTCACATGTCCTGATCTACAGCCACAGCATTCGATGGGTCACATGGGTCTTACAGAGGTCGTGATCAGGGTTCTGACCAATCACAGGCCAGTATTTTGGAATAATAACACCTTCATAACTGATACTGCTTTGGACACTGCATGCAAGGCTTTGGATGTTTTTTTCTCCTAGGAGATCAAATTGATCTTACGGTCTATAAATCCATAGAAGTTGTGAACACAGTGTGTGTGTGTGTGTGTGTGTGTGGGCGCACATGTGTATGTGTGCATGCACTCTGGATGGTGCAAAGATCCAATCATGCTCAAGCGACAGATTGACCATGGGCTGCACATTGTATCTGTCACCACTGAAAGCTTATCTGACATTCTGTAAGCAGAGTGTTCTGCTGCAGTTGCCCAACCGCATCAAGCCCTCTTCCCACGTCTCACTACCAGCCAAGCGTGTTAACAACTGACCGGGTGCACAGAGCAGGGAAACAGCTGATACACAGAGGAGGGATGGCTGACCGCAGGGAGTCCAGCTCACTCTCACTGATGACCTTAGCAGCCACAGACACCGACAGAGGGAGGTTCATTGGTATGTCCACGCCCTCATCCAAACGCATGTTGGAGGGAGAGGAGGGTGGGGACGTACTATGAAGACAAAACATTTATTAGCTTCCTTTTTTAGTTACTTGGTTATGGTTTTGAGTCCGATATGAAACTAAATTCATTTGAGTGTGTGTGTGTGTGTGTGTGTGTGTGTGTGTGTGTGTGCGTGCGTGCGTGCGTGCGTGCGTGCGTGCGTGCGTGCGTGCGTGCGTGCGTGCGTGCGTGCGTGCGTGCGTGCGTGCGTGCGTGCGTGCGTGCGTGCGTGCGTGCGTGCGTGCGTGTGTGTGTGTGTGTGTGTGTGTGCGTGTGTGTGTGTGTGTATAGGAGTGGGTGTGTACGGATGTGTTTGCGATGGGCTCGTCTGTGATTCAAATATTCCCAATGCAAACTCACCCAGGGTGGATTAGTTAAACAGTTGAATACAAACATTGAAAGTTACCCGGTTTTATATAATTTCACATCTGACCCAAGCATGTTAGCAAGGTCAACATGATCATGGCTCACGCCACACAGACCACCCCTGCTGACCTAGCATCATCCAATTAAAGAGGAAGGCTTAACGGTTATTGTTAACAGAAACACCTAAAAGTTTGGTGTTGTCTCCATCTCCCTCCATCTCAGCGTTCCTCTTGGGAGTGTGTTCAGTGCTGGCAGTCAGTCTGAATCGTTGGAGTTTCCCTGGAGAGCTTGGTCAACATGACTGAATGACCCTGGGTCCTCTTGGCTGATCAGCGCTTGACATGAACGACACACGCATTGCACACACTGTTGTGTTCTAACACAACAGTGACCGGTAGAGAGGCTCCCATGTCCCGGAACGAGGGACCTCGGAGGGGAACACATGATCTGAGGCATATTTAACACAACCATCCAAGGTACAACCTCATAATTATCCTGCAATTATCTTACTTTTTTAAAAATTAATTGTTTAATTAGTCTATGATTAAATAGCCTCATATTCAGTCTGTGGCATTGTAAAATATGACATTATTCGAAATAAAAACTCAACGCAGACTCTAAGGTGCTTTTGATAGGCTGCCTTAGTAAGGCCGGCCCATATTTCCTGATAAACTCCCCCTGCTCCGCCCACCTGCTGTGTGGGGCATAATTCACCACACGTGACGTTTCTCATTGCGCTCAGAAGACCCGTCGCTGTCACTCCTCCGAGGATATTGTGCTGCAAGGAATATTCCACTCGTTGTGCGGATAAAAGCAAGATGAAAAGAAATCACAGTTTTAGTTCATCTGACAGCGAAATGGACGACAATATTGAAGTAGAGAAAGACAGTGGAGACGAAAATGGGTATGTCAACTTTGTTTCTGAATTGACAATATAATGAAATAATTGGTCCGGAATAACTGTCGTATTGTCCATATTGGAACCAAACAGGACCTTCTTCAATGTTTTATTTCAAATTAGCAAATGATTCAAATGTAGGATCTCATTAAAGCCCCGCGTTATCCTGTGTTCAGAGCGCCCGACTCCCCCCAGGGGTCGCCGTCCCCTTCCACCACCACGCAGGTCCAGGCAAGGAAAAGGCGCAGGGGGGTAAGTCAATCTATGGCTTATTGTGAGGAATTGTGTTTTTGCTGGATGCGCTGAACAAAATCACGTACTGGGGTTTCTGACACACTGAATCCTCTCTATAATATCTGCATCGTTCCTCATTAGATTATAGAAAAAAGACGTCGGGACCGCATCAACAACAGTCTATCAGAGTTAAGAAGACTGGTGCCAAGTGCTTTTGAGAAACAGGTACTTAGCAACTAGCAACTGCCTCTAATAGTAATACTTGAAAGTAATGTTAAATGTTATTTATATCATCAAAGATATCAAAACATATATTAAAAATAAATTCTCAGGGATCTGCAAAATTAGAAAAGGCAGGAAATCCTCCAGATGACGGTGGACCACCTGAAGATGCTCCACGCTGCTGGGGGGAAAGGTGTGGTCATCCTTCATATTCACACACAAACATAGCACCTTGTTTTTGTGCCTGAACACACAATACCCCTCATGGTTTAATCGTGCACAGATGATTCACTCTCTCCTAACTTTCGGCCACAGGTTACTTTGAAGCTCACGTGTTCTCCAAGGACTATCGCAGCCTGGGCTTCAGGGAGTGCCTGGCAGAGACGGCTCGCTACCTCGGCATCATGGAGGGCCGGGACAGCAGCAACCCCCTCCGGGCGCGCCTGGTGTCTCACCTCAGCAGCTATGGCTCTCAGAGGGAGATCCACAACGGGCTCGGACACATGGCCTGGAGTCCAGCTCATATAGCCCATCCCCTGCTCCTGCAACACCCACAGGCCAGGATGCCCCCGTCGAGAAACAGCAGTAGCAACACACCGTCCTCTTCCTCAACCACATCTTCCTCACCATCCTCCTCCAGCGAGGTCTCCGTAGCAACAAGGCACGGTCTTACAACCCCCGCTGAGTCCCACCGGCTACTGCCCCTGGGCCTGGCCGGGCACACGTCGAAAAGCTCCTCGCCTCTCTTCTCCTCTCTCTCCGCGTTCCCCCTGTCCTTCAGTGCTTTCCCCATGGTCTCTCCAACGGTACTGAGCCCCATGCATCCCCACTCTCCCTCAGCCAACTCCAGCAGTGTGGCAAAGCCCTACAGACCCTGGGGTTTGGAGATAGGGGCCTTTTGAAGGCTGGACTGAAGACCCTCAGCTTGGTGACCGTACAGGAGGGACTGCCGACCCGAGCTAGGCTGTTCCCACCTGCTTTTCTTTTCATATGGCATAAACAGCTTTTAGTTATTTACTTTATTTGTCTAAATGGATGAGGAGATGGTTAAATGATAATTTGCTGTTTGGATAGTTTTCTGGTCTTGATTAAGCAGTCTTTTTCACCAAATGGTTATTTTGGGTCAAATATGCAATATTCCCAAGTTCAGGCGGGATATGATATGAGGACCTTGATTGACATGCTCACTTTTGGAAATTACCAATAAAATACCTGAAATAATATGTATTAACTTAATTCTCCAGTAGTTTGTCTAAAAAACGACCTGGCGAGGAAGAAGATTAATGTTGAGGTTCAATTGATTTTTACCACAATCGTTACATTCTACATTTGTTATTTCTGTCAACCCAGAGAAACGACTCAGAAAGGACTTCTTTCCCATGTTGGGCAGCCACCTTTCTCCAGTATTTGCCCTGTCAACGGCTAGCAGGAGCCCACCTTTTAATGAGTCCGTTAGCGACTCAAAAGGTTGTCTCTTGTCTGGCAC
The DNA here is from genome assembly GCA_900291075.1 of Melanogrammus aeglefinus. Lineage (NCBI taxonomy): Eukaryota > Metazoa > Chordata > Actinopteri > Gadiformes > Gadidae > Melanogrammus > Melanogrammus aeglefinus. The sequence goes on from OLKM01000893.1 coordinate 9,788, forward strand.
TGTGTGCCAGGTAACCAGATCCTATCACATTGTTGCCAACTTGAATACCCAGGAAATCATTAAAACCCAGAGGAAATCCTATACAATGTTCCTCTGACCTCACAAGCAGGGGTCGGTCTGCAATGAAGACAATAGTGTTAACCGGATAGAGAGAATGAAGGGAGCGGGAGGAGGCGGGCAGCACCCAGACCGTTAACCAGTAGGCTACAGTCAGCTCAATTCTTCTTGGATTTGGTGCACACGTTCGAATTCCCTTGATGGCTATATAGGCCTAACCAGCTGTCTTAATCTTGGGTTTCGCTGTTCGCAAACCTGCCCCTTTATACCTTTGTTTGAGTTTAGATAATAGATGTGAGATCTTATTTGGGGTTCCACAAAAATCCTTTTTCCATTCATAGGCTATATAGGGACAATCTTCTGAAAACAGGATAAATTATAACAAAATGCATCTAAACTATTTCGAAACTGATACCTATGAATAAGCTTACACCTCACGCCTTTGTATTTGCACAATGTGCACAATATCTAAATAGTCTAGTTAGGTTGTTACGTGAAGCTTGCCTAGTGCTTTAGCTCCAACTCCAAAATAAATATATCAGCGCCTTCTACTGGACGAATAGGATACGGCTTCTATTTATCTGGTGAATTTAGTTAGTGTTAATGTAAAAATATCGTGCAGAGAGGTTCGTTTTGGACCGTTTTCAGTGTGTATCATTGCAGTTCCAAAATGATTTGATACTGATGATTTAGATGACGGACCTGCGGCGCAGTGACACCAGCACCAGGGTCATGTTGTGGAGGTCTACTTTCGGTGGACCAAAGCTTTACATGTAGGTATGTCCTACTGGGGAAGTAATGGAATAAGGGAGTATCAATCGGAATCTTTCAAATGTTTTTTACTGTAGCTATTATTCAACCACTGGGTTTCATTGCAGGGAATGGCTGAAGTATGACCATAACATGGAGCACTGCTCCGGATGTTTCAGGGACAATTATTTCTGTCTTCTAACCAATAAACAGGCAGCCTATATTGTTTTTTTTTTTTTTTATAATTGGGGGGTACTTAAAATATCCGTGTGGTTCATCTGTGCATTTAAATGGAACTCAGGTCCAGGAGACATGTAGTGTCATAAATAATATATAAACACTTATGAACGTGATACCAGCCGCTCTAATCAGCATTAAGGAACAATCACAGAACACACAGGAGGTGGACAACTGGTCACAATCATCTTCTCCTCACTAAACCTCCTCCACATTTTGAGGGGCTTAACAACCCAGGGGTGGTTGGAAGGTTCCAGTAACTGAGAGCACTAGGTCATACATAGCGCCTTATAATTGAATGATAGTATGTACTGTACACTGTTTGTGCAACGGATTACACTATTGCTCCGGAGTAATCAGGTTATACAGTGTTAAAACATGATCAAGGCCTTCTGTTTTATCACTGAAGGAAAGGACCCTGTGTACATAACCCCACTCTTTTATTGAGAAGAGCTTTCACAGAGAGCTATGAAGGGTAACACAGGCAATAGAGTATGCAGGCAGGTGTCCGTGGTTTTGGATAGCAACCCCACAAAACAAACCAAAAAAACAACTTGTGCTGAGGGCAAAGCATCCTCCATCCATCCTCTGTCTTACCTCAAGAGTGCAGATGAAGCTGTTGATGCTTCACTTTGATGCCCTACACATTTGGCTGCATGCAACCACTTTCCCTCCCTCTCTTTCAAACGCATGCCCGCGCACGCACGCACGCACGCACGCACGCACGCACGCACGCACGCACACACACACACAAGCATGCTTTGGTTTCAAACTATAAATATCAAGATGGGAGCCACAGCACATTTCACTTTTCATAACACCATTTATGGTACCAGGATGATGCAACTCCAAATACTGTGTACTGTAGATCAGTGGAGTGACTACGCATGTTTGTGGTCTTTTGGCATTAACTCAAAGTGAACAGGAATGGGCAAGTGAATAAACAGCTGCTCTGTTTGGGTAACACATTCCTAACCAGAATAAAGACCATTGTGATCCCTTCAAGAGAGGAGGCTCGTTGAATCTATGCATGTAGGATTATTGGTTACAATACCTGTAAGCATGTGCAACAAGAGTGGCTGTGTTTCTGTGATGGAGACCAGGTGTTATCTTGGGGGGTTTGTAACAACAATTTGCATTCTTCACAAAGAGACAGGAAATAAATCATCATCAGCATCATCATCATCACCATCATCATGACATCAAAAAACATTGCAAATGTCTGTCTTAGACCAACTCACAACACTGAAGGCTTTTCACACGTAAACAGCAAATCTCAACATAAAAAAACAAAATCATTATAACTACAGAGAGAAAGTAACATCATTCAGGTAGAGTCGGATATCAGCATCCTTTTACTTTACTTTACTTACTGTAAATAAACAGAGAGAGAGAGAGAGAGAGAGAGAGAGAGAGAGAGAGAGAGAGAGAGAGAGAGAAGAGAGAGAGAGAGAGAGAGAGAGAGAAGAGAGAGAGAGAGAGAGAGAGAGAGAGAGAGAGAGAGAGAGAGAGAGAGATTCAGATCGATTCAAATAAATTATATACACACCATAAACCAGATTTCTGTCTTGTGTTCTCTTAAATCTATTACATTCATTCAATTTCCGATATTAGGGTCATCCATGATTGCATCCACTGATAATTGATAATACTGATGGAGGAGGAGTGAGGTTGGGTGGGGGGGCTGAGTGGGACAGTGTTGTCCTCAGCCTCCAGAGGTCCAGCGTGGGATGCCTGCTCAGGAGCGTCTATGAAGGGGGGCCGGGACGGGGCTTGAGGTGGAGATGGAGACAGACTCCCAAGTCCATCCCGGTGTCACCACGGGGCTCATGCTGTCAGCTCTTCCCGGAGTTCCTTGTTCCTCCGCACCACCTCTGCACGCCTCTCCTACGGGAAGGTCAGACCAGACTTTCATACACATGGAAAAAAGAGTTTGTTGCCTTTATATGAATCCTTCCTGTATGTGGCCCATGTTGTGTTGTTGTTTACCTTCTCCTGCAGGCGCTCCATGATGGCCGCCAGGTAGGCCTCGCGGTTCTCCTTGATCTGATCCATCTTCATCTGGAGCTTCTCCTCGGCCATCTTGCTGAAGTTGTTGTTCTCCTCCACGGCTTTCATCATCACCTCCCTCTCGTGCTCTCGCTTCTCTGCCAAGGCCCTCAGTACATGGGCCTCCTGAGACTAGAAGCAGAGAGAAACAAATCCACCGTTTATGTAGCCATTCTTGAACTCTGATGGTATTTACTTTGTCTTCTTCATGTTTACGTACCCTCCTTCGCTCCTCGGCCGCCTCCAGTTTGTTCTGGATGTCCTCCAGGGAGATGTCCCTCTTTGGGGGGGACGGCAGGCTGTGGACAGCATCCGACACCGGGGAAGGAGGCTTCAAGATCACCTCGAAGGCCTGGCCAGAAGCTCGCTTGTTGATGGGCTTCACCTCCATGTCTGCTCACACATTGAGAGAGACACAGTTGTATTGTACTGTTTTGGTTAAGGTTTAACCTTAAAAAAACATTGAACTGAAACCCTTAATCTGAAAAAGTTTAAACTAAATGAGTTAGTTCAGATTTAAGGGGGGAGGAATGTAGTAGAGTGGTATACTGACATCCGATCACTAGCTATCCTGAGCTACCCCTGTTGACGTATGAGTGCTCTGCTGAAGTGCCATCGGTTCCCGGATTGATAATAAATATGTCAAGAGTAACGTCTCTCCGGCTAGTCAATCTCAGTATACCCAATATGCTACACATACATTCATACATATTTTTCTACTTGAGTTTCAGTATGAACTGCTCAGGGTCCTTACCTTCAAACTGTCCAAGGAGCTTGTTTTGGGTCTCGGGGTAGAAGCAGGAGCAGATGAGGGAAAGGACGGACAGCTCCTTCATCTTCTCCTTGTAGGCTGAGGGGACAGGATATTTACTCAACTCAATAATAGATGAGGGAGGAGGGGTTATACAAAAAAGTACTTTGTTCTGGAGCATCTTATCCTAGCTATCTTTGTTGTATACAGGGAATGGGTTAACCTAACAAGTGGTAGTGCTTTTCTCTTTCTTCTGACAAATGTACTAATTGTCAGTCCTTTTGGATAAAAGCGTCTGCTAAGTGCCCTAAATATTAATGCAAATGTAAAGGTTATACAAATGAGATGAGAGGCTGTAGAGTCATAACATACATCTATCCGATGATATTAAAAGACTAATTTCAGTCAATACAGGTTTTTTGCATGATATTTAATACCCATGTCATTTTCTATTGGTCTTGGCCTCCGACCAAAACGTATCACTGTATCCTCGGTCTTGATTCAGTCTTTATTATACCAAAGACCTTGGTTTTTGGTGAAAGTATGACTGTGTTAAGTATGACTGAAACAACCTCTATTGCATTTTTTTATATTGTTTACTTATTTATCCATACTCATAAGGATGGTTAACATCCTCCAGCACATGTACAGTAAACAGTTCCTTTCTCCCGCTGTGCAGTGTGTTTGGAGAGGTGGAAAAAGTCCTGACCACATAGGACTGTCAGCGCAGTGTTGCAAGAGACAAGAGGAGCAGGTCCTCGCTGCTGTCCTCCACCCTGCTCTATAACCCTCTATATAGCTATACAGCCCTCTCTACCTCCACCCTGCTATATAGCCCTCTCTACCTCCATCCTGCTATATAACCCTCCTTAACTCCACCCTGCTATATAGCCCTCTCTACCTCCACCATGCTATATAGCCCTCTCTACCTCCATCCTGCTATATAACTCTCTCTACCTCCACCCTGCTATATAGCCCTCTCTACCTCCATCCTGCTATATAACCCTCCTTAACTCCACCCTGCTATATAGCCCTCTCTACCTCCATCCTGCTATATAACCCTCCTTAACTCCACCCTGCTATATAGCCCTCTCTACCTCCATCCTGCTATATAACCCTCCTTAACTCCACCCTGCTATATAGCCCTCTCTACCTCCATCCTGCTATATAACCCTCCTTAACTCCATCCTGCTATATAGCCCTCTCTACCTCCATCCTGCTATATAACCCTCTCTACCTCAACGCCGTGATGGCACAAAGAGGCTCATAAAAACACCCAATGGCTTCTTCTGGATATACCTTTGGCCTTTGTGTATACGGTCTATTGAAACCAGATCAGGGCTTCTAGGACGAATAGGTTGGTTATATGCCCACTTCTTGAAGAAAATAAGCATTGACAAAGATGGAACTATTGATGGTATTTCGTGTAGCCTCAATATCGTCGATAGAATGATGTGTCATAAGGTAGGTCCTATGCTCCCTAAGCTATTCCCATGGATGAAAGGTTTAATTTCTAGTAGAGTGCCATGAAAAATTATGTTTTCTCAAATAAACAAATGTCGTTTGAGGAATTGAGGTTGTGTTCAGGATGTTCAGATGACACAGATTCTGTGTCGCTAGATTCCCTAGCGACTGTAGGCCTAAGCTGGATGGTCGGCCTCCCTGTTCTTAGGGTGGGGTCACTCTGCGTTATGCTGCGGTACCTCCACGGCGCGGACCACACAAGGACCTGGACTACCCCAGGACCTAAAACACCCCGGGACCATATCGATTACATAAGGAGCATTCACCCATTTATAGAAAAAAGGCATATGCTGATTTTTTTTATGTCCAAGTCAGGCGAAGATCCGCGGTGAGCGTCTTTGTTCCCAGAATAACATCGATCGTCATTTAAGAAATACGTCAACACGCCGAATATCTATTCTCAATTGAGCCATCTTCAATCCATTTACAAATAGGCATACAATATTTATTGCTGGAATGTTTGCATCTTCCACCGACCGTGCTACAGGCCTACTAAAGGATGCTGCTCACGACGTCCCATTCAGTCCGCCCATATTATAGCTTACATTGCATAGGACTATAATAATAACAATAATAATAATAATAATAATAAAAGGTGTTATCATACAAATCATTTGTCAAATGCTTACCGGTCGCTGTTTTGGCCATGGCTGGTGCTTCTCGGCGGAGGATGCGTGTGTTGAGCTGGGCGGGAGGCTCTCTAAGGCACTGAGTCAGCGGGAGAAGTGATGGAGGAGGAGGAGCTGCGGCGGGAGCGCGCAAGAAGACACTCCTCTGACGCGCAGAGCAGGAGGAGGGCTGGGGCATCATAAGGAGGAGGAGGAGCATCATAAGGAGGAGAAGGAGGAGGAGGAGCATCAGGAGGAGGCCTGGAGTGTCAGGAGGAGGAGGAGGAAGGAGGGAGGAGGAGGAGGAGGAGGAAGGAGGAGGAGGAGGAGGAGGAGGAGGAGGAGGAGGAGGAGGAGGAGGAGGAGGAGGAGCATCAGGAGGAGGAGGACTGGAGGTCATGTCCAGGATCATATCCTGCTCCAACATCTATTGATTGAACATTACATGTAGGACATAAACACTGCTCTCTGCAGAGGGGCGTCTTATTAGTCAGCATGTGGCGTATTGGCCAAAATCTAACGATGGAAGAAAGCAGGAATCCTATCATTGTATTATTATATATATTATATCATTATTATATAGCGGCCATTCAAATAAGCACAGTGGTTAATCTCGATGTTAAAGGGGCGTACTTTGAACACCCTGGAACTTCAAAGATGCGTAAAGGTGTTATGTTGGGAAGAACCCTGTAGTCTGGTAGCCATTGTGGTGAACCTTGCAGTTGGGTATAAACAAAGTTTTATTTGCATTTTCTTGTTGTAATACTCATTCAGAATCAAGACGATGCAACTTTGGCACCATTGAGCATCCATTAAACATAATATTCTAAAACTAAAAAATAATGGTTAATTCTTTGAATTCCATGACACAACTTAGTTATTTATGATTTATTTAAAAAAATATTTGTCCTTGTTTTGAAGGTCAAAGTGGGTTACAAATGGCTGTGATACATTATAAAACATATTCTAATTGACTACAAAGTAATAAGAAGTATTTCAATTGGAGCAAAGTACATCTACATTTCACCATCACTCTCCCGAATTTGAGCATGAATCAAGCTGACTGACTTAGTTAGATTTGGATTTAGTGTGATGAATTTGACAGACAACATTTCCCTCACATTTACAGCATGATGTACAAGACAAGCCATCCAAGTGTAGTGTTGATTGCCAAACCAAGGGTTGTGATTTGGGTCTTAGAGATATGACTCTGAATTGCTTGGGCTAGACTGAATAATTCTTTGTGACCTTTCCTGATTAAACAAGCTTTGTTACAATATTCAACAGGGATGAACTAACATTTTGTGTTGCATTTACCTGATGTTGTATTCATACCGTTTTTTGGAGTGGTCTTGATTCATCCATACGTACAATTATATCAACTGAATCATCCCCTTCATCTGTTTGCACAAGCCGGAAGACAATTATGCAAGCATACAAGAATGGCTAACCCACTTATGTGTATTTCCACAAGAGCATCAACGAATAGAGTTTTTTGATAATTGAATTGAACTGAATTAAGAATTTAGTTTTGTCATCAATTGCCGGTGAGAGAGGAGTTTGTGTCTCTTTGTAGATGCAGTTCCACTAACATCCAGTTTAGATGGATAATTTGATATAGCACTCACTAGCTTTTGATAGTTATCATCATTGTCTTCTTGATGCTCTACAAATATACTACTTGCAGCTTGAATATTTATTTTAATGACAACAGAAGAGTAGTTGCTTCCAACAGTCTTGATGGTATTGCCCAACTGCAGCATGAAGATCAGCAGGAGAACCAGTGATTCTTACTCTAACTTCACTTAAATGGTTATCCCTTCACACTCCACATACTTTTATCAATGGCTCCTTGAATGTTTCTTGACCAGTACGATCTATTCTGCACCTGACCACTCTTCTCCAATGCTTGGGATTCTTCAGTTCACATATAAATCCACCAATTAAACAATGTTTCCTAAAGTCAACCTCTTCAGTGTCAGATCTGCGACATTGTTTTGTGTTTATAGGATATGTTTCATCATTCTCAACTGAGCCACGTTTTCTTATTGCTCTGGATATAGGCCAAGAGGATGTAAAAGATGAAATACAGGATATATGACACCATATGAAACAATCAGGAGCTTCTAGAATTTGGCTCTCTAGCTCAATATGCAATATATCTCCCCTTTGTTTACTTGCAACATACTGCTGATTCTTTTTGGCCCTGCTTGAGATGACTCCTCGTGGTTAACGGTACATGTTTCATGAAAAAAACATTGCTCAGACATTCTTTGCATCTGTTATATAAAATAATGTATTCTGGGACTATACAGAATACTTTTTCTTCAAAGTAAGATGTTCATTCGTGGAAGAATTGTATATATTTCATCAATGAGAGAATCATTCTGTATCTTCTATGGAGGAACATGAACACTGTGATTACTATCTCACAAACTGTATGCGTGCAGATGGGGTCTTAATGGGTCACTTTCTCAGAATTGCACCACATTGAGCAAATCTAGGAATTGATAGTGTACCGCTTGACCTTTCTCCCTTGCACCATGACAAGTAACTGTGTGCATTATATAATAGTTGATTAATTATTTAAGTACTTAGTTATAAGATATATGTGTTAAAGTTAAGTTAATTTATTGTAAATAAATCAATAAGCAACGTTTTCTTTGTAAAATTTTAGTGTAATAACTTGTTAAATCATGTGTACTACGACATTTTGCTCATTTGACCTTTGTGAATACTTTTCAAGGTCATAAATGAAAATGTTTAATGGTGCAAACGTTGCATTGTCTTGATTCTGAATGAGTAACTATATAACAACTAGAAGATGCAATAAAACTTTGTATATACTGTACCCAACTGCAAGGTTCACCTAAATGTAGTCATCTGGCAACTAGACTATTAGGGCTGGTTGCAGAATCTATACTGGAAGTGAATGGTACGTGTTCCAACATTGAAGTGAGGTCAGCAAAAAGTATATAATATTCAGCCAGAAAATGATCAACATTTAATGTTTTATTAAAAGATTTAATTGCTTGTGAAGAAATTAAAAAAGTGGAAGATTGAACTATTGATTGAACACCTTAAGCATAGCATGTAGGCTACACATTAATCCCTCATATAACATGTGACTTGTTGGCTAGATATTTGGCTAAAAGTGTTATGTTAAGGTATTTATGTTTGAGAGGTGTTTTACCTGTAACATAAATATGTAAGCCGATTTACTTCAAAGATTTATTTCATTTATAAACAGCATTGTTCTATGGGTTGGCAAGACAATACTGGACATGGTAGTGCATATTTTAATAATTAATATAGCGCTTGGAGGACAAAACATTAATAACCCAAAATATAGATTATAAACCTGAACACATTCATTATAGAGGGGACCTACATTATAAATAAGTGTGATTAAGAAACATTATGATTTTTAGTGAGCTATGTAGCCTACCCTGGAAATCCAGAGTTCTCACAAATTTTCATGAGCTCAATTTGAATTGGTTCAGCGAATCAGTCCGGGAATGAGTAATATACTGATGGTGTAATCCATTTGTATGGTACGCCGGTACGTGCTAGTCGTAAATTGTTAATCTCCCAGCTTTCTTGCGGCATTTCGCGGAGGAACACCCCCTTTTGGCCGGTCCCACTCGCTATTCTGAAAGTAGAGCGAGTTCAGTGAGGCCGACCGTAGGCTAGGCTACTTATGGACCGTAGGCCTACGGCTCGACAACAAAAATGGCTGCGCCCGAACAGACATTTATTGTATTAGGCGAGTGCTGCATGCAGCGCTCAACTATTGTTCTTCATGTTTTCTTAGTGTGAATGCTGTAGCATTAGATATTGAAATTTTTATTAGTGTGAAGGCTGTAGCATTCACTCTAGATATTGAAATCTTTATTAGGTGAGTGCTGCATGCAGCGTTCACCTTGTTGTTCATAAGTTTTCTTCTTTCTTTATTATTCTCTACAAACTTTGGGACGTATCTCCTTCCTCACCTAGACTCCATTCAAATAAATATTTAAAATATTCAGAATAGCTTGGAATCGCGCGCTTCTTTTCAGATTTTTAAAATATTTTATACTTTTTAAGATATTCTACTTTTAAAATATATATATTTTTTAACATGTGTAGAATGTTGGTGTATTTTAGTGTCTCTCTTATTGTTCACATTTCTAGTCTAGGAACAGGCCAGGGCCTCTCATACTGATACAAGGTGTTATCCCCAACATTCTGCCATTGTTATGTGTCAGGGTAGGTCGAACCAACCTGGCCCTCCGGGACATAGCCAGGGCCAGATACCTTATCAAGGGAGAGTGCGTCTGTTCACGTGTTTTTATCCATCCCCTTTTTGTATTATACTCGCCCCAACCCTTTGATTCGACGAGTAGAAGGGTTTCGACAGCCAAGGAACACAAGTCATCGACCACCGGGGTCCACTATAGATTATTCAACCTAAGTCTGTATCTCGCTGTACATCCTGGAATAAACCATCTATTCAACTCTCTAACTCCAACCCTGTCAAGCTGTTTTGATTTCGACTTCAAGAATTACTACTACGACTGAAAATACACAACGCAGAGTCTGTCCGAACAGTTTAGAAATAAGCTGAAATCTAACATTTGGTGCCGTGACCCGTCTTGAAGAGAGAGGAGTGAGAAGACGATTGCCTCTGAAGATTGCCCTGTGACAGAGAAGAGCGCGCGCCCTGCCTGGGAGGACGTCTCAACGCCTGCCCTGCCGAGGGACCCGCATCCACAACGCGGCTGAACCAGCGCATCTCTATGCACCACGTGGGAATCAACGGTGACTGAATCTCATTCCACACTCTCGACCAAGAGAAAAGAACAAGAAAGTAATCTTAAAATAATCTACACACACATAACTGTGATTATTATTATTTGTTTTACTATTAGGCTGCACTACATTTGCTGAGTAATGAAGTTGTGTCATTAAGAGCTTGACGAAGTGAGGACCTGCATTAGTGATTAAGAGTTTGTGTAATCACTGAATATACGCCATATGAAACTATTGTTTGTTCCTTTGGTCTGGGTTTGAGTCCTTGAATTGTTGAATACGGCCTTTGGTCTGGGTTTGAGTCCTGGAATTGTTGAATACGGCCTTTGGTCTGGGTTTGAGTCCTGGAATATGTTGTTGAGGCCTTTGGTCTGGGTTTGAGTCCTAGAATTGTTGAATATTGATTAAGGCCTTTGGTCTGGGTTTGAGTCCTGGAATTGTTGAATACGGCCTTTGGTCTGGGTTTGAGTCCTGGAATATGTTGATTAAGGCCTTTGGTCTGGGTTTGAGTCCTGGAATATTGTAATAGCATGTCATTCAAGTGATTTGTTCATCTTTGCTAGTTTGTTCAATGTTGATACGTGTCCTGAATATAACTTAAGACGTCTGGTTTGCTCAGGGCTTTTGTTTTACGACTTGTTGGACAAGGAGTGAAACCGTATTTGTATTGAATTCACTGGTGAGGTTACATGAATCGCTAGAGTTTTTGTTTGTGCTATGTTGTTTTGATCCCCGCCGAGGAATCAGATATTGTTTTGATCCCCGCTGAGGAATCACATATATTGTTTTTATGAGATAATGATGGACCCCCAAACTAAACGCTGGCCAAAGGAATCGATCTGGAAGGTTTTCAAAGACTGGGTCAAGAAGACTAGACGAAGTGAACCAGTTGGGTTGTTACTATTGTCTCAGTGTAAGCGCTACTTTATCAAGCATGTCAGCAACAAAAAGAGAGATGAATTGGAAAAGACAATTGCTCACTATGAAGATGCTCTGGAAAAGACAAGAGAGCAAATCAAACTGCTTGCCGATGAAATTCGTTTGTTAAAGGATGAATTGACTCCGGAGAGAGAGACCTACACCAAGTCGCTAGTCAGAGAAGGACTGATAGCGGCCGCCGCCCCCTCCGACTCAGGGCCCCCAAGGGGGGGTGACCAAGGCCAACGGAGGAGGAGTTTTGGGAGGTCTATGGTCGCATGTACCCCACACACTGCCATCGTGTGGCCCAGATGGGGAATACATCTTCCCGATGCAGCCATCGTCGCCACCTGGTGGTTTACAGGAGTCAAGACACAGTGTTCTCCCAGCCGTCAACAGCTTTATAGGGCGAGTACCCCGGTCATCTGCAGTACCCCCCACGTGCCACGGAAGGGAAATCCATCTGCCCCACCTGACTATGCTAACCTCAGGCCCTTGAAGAAGATAGAAAGCGCTGAGGGACGCACAATCCTCTATGAACCCTCCAGCCCGAAGAACATCGAAAAATGGAGTGCGGAGATCGACCACCCAAAGAGAGCAGGCCTACAGCCATGGATGAAACTGAAACAACTGATGCTTCTGTACGAACTCCACCCCTACGATGGGCTTGCTATATTGTTCAAACACCTGAGCAGCACTGAGCGCATCCAGATTCGATACGAGGTGGAAGATGCCCTTGGAGAAGACGGAATGAGACCAGAGAAGGGATGGGAGGCCATAAAGGCGTGGATCCAAAAGCACTCCAAGGCACAGGTCAACTGGACAACAATCACACGTTGTTTGCAGAAGGAAGACGAGAGTCTGGACCAGTTCAACGAGCGCTTCTTCGAATGTTATTTGCTGCACTCAGGCCAAACTGAATATGATATGGACACCATCGACCAGTCACAGGACTTGCCTTTGAAGACCATGTACCTCCAGCAGGTACTGCCGGAGATCCGAAGGGGAGTAAAGACAAGGTTTCCCGGCTGGGACAACCGAAGCAGCACAATGGCAGAGATCAAGGAATTCGGAGAAAAGGTGGATCGAGATGAAGAAGTCAGGATTCGATTTCTGGCGGACGAGGAGAAGGGAATGGCAAGGGAACGGAAGAAAGATTCCCCCAGGCCCAACAGAAATAGAGAAACGATTCCTCCCGCCAGACAGACAGAAAGAACTTCGACCATGCCACAACTGTGGACAAAGTGGACACTGGCAAAGAGAATGTGAAGCCCCTCGAAAGGGGTACCGTGAGCGCCCCAACGAGAAACCAGGGAACGAAAACCGCTCAGACAAAATGAAGGAACTATGGAAGAAATTACAGTCGCAGAGTGGTGAAGAACTCAGCCGCATATACGATTCAATGACGGAAACCAACAATAACCATGGAACCAGTGAAGTCAGTGGAGTCTTCCAGGTGTCAAGCAATATCCACTCAACAGAGCTGCCGTGGATGGACTGAGACCAATCATAAAAGACTTGAATGACCAGGGAATCATCTACAAGACTCAATCAATCAAACCATGAGGGGCCATACCAAATTCTATTAGTTACTCGATCCGCTGTTCGTGTAGCTAAGAAGACGAAGTGGATACATGCAAGCCACTGCAAATTAGTTGATTCACCAACTTGGAATGACACTCGTTAGATTTGGCACGCAAATTGACTGATATGGGGTGAAGAGTAGGGAGTGTGTTGAGTGTTTGTTATTTTCATTCCTTTATTTCTTTGAGTGTTTGTTATTTTCTTTCCTTTATTTTTACGAGAGGTTAGTTTTCGAAAGATGCTAGGACTTTTGTCACCACCTCTCTAAGTTCATGTTGGTTCCTTCTTGACACAACTGCTCAGCTTTAGAACTTTTTGTTTGTTTTGTTTTATTTTTGAACAAAGGTTCAATCATTCATTCATTCACACAAGGTTTATTGGAGAACTATGACTGATTACTGATTACTGATATAACCATTTTCGGATCAAGCGATTAATTTTTTGTATGATCATTTTTCATTGTTTATCGAATCATTAAGACAATTACAAACCATAGTTGATTATTATTACTGTTGGAGGCTGTGACAATGCCTCCCCCATGACTGATTCTACACTTTTTCTTTGCCCAGGAGTGTTCGTCCTGACATCCTCATCCCCCATCACACCTGCGGTGGCCATCCATCAACTTGAAAAGAACTCTGTTGCAACTGCTACTCAAAACCAACTGAGTCATGATGTTACAATGGTGGAGCTTCACTGCCAAGCAGAGGGAGGGGCCTGGACAATTGACCTTCTTGATTCTTTAAAATTTTTATCTGTTTTGGTTAATCATGTGTAACCTAATGAGTTTGTTATTTTCTTTATTATAGTGGCCTACACCTGGTTTACTTGTGTATGATTTGAATTTACTTGTTTTTTGCCTTTTATGCTTTCTTTCATTGATTTAGTTAATTATTAATGGGTCACCAGAAAATACACTGAATTCTCTTTTGTTGGTGATCTTTAAACTATGTTTAGTATGATCAAGAGGGAGGAATGTAGAATGTTGGTGTATTTTAGTGTCTCTCTTATTGTTCACATTTCTAGTCTAGGAACAGGCCAGGGCCTCTCATACTGATACAAGGTGTTATCCCCAACATTCTGCCATTGTTATGTGTCAGGGTAGGTCGAACCAACCTGGCCCTCCGGGACATAGCCAGGGCCAGATACCTTATCAAGGGAGAGTGCGTCTGTTCACGTGTTTTTATCCATCCCCTTTTTGTATTATACTCGCCCCAACCCTTTGATTCGACGAGTAGAGGGTTTCGACAGCCAAGGAACAAGTCATCGACCACCGGGTCCACTATAGATTATTCAACCTAAGTCTGTATCTCGCTGTACATCCTGGAATAAACCATCTATTCAACTCTCTACTCCAACCTGTCAAGCTGTTTTGATTTCGACTTCAAGAATTACTACGACTGAAAATACACAACGCAGAGTCTGTCCGAACAGTTTAGAAATAAGCTGAAATCTAACACATGGGAGTCAATGGGACGACGACAGGAGATGTTCAGGAGATAACAGTATAAACTTTATTCAGAATCAGTTTGTTTCATACTGGCTTCGTTTTCGGTTGGTCTCATTGATTTTACGTTGACGCTGGAAGTGTTGCAGATTGGGCGGTTTTTCCCACTCGATTGAGCTACTTTTAGGCCCCGTTTACACGAGGACGCTTGCAAGTAAAAACAAAACATTTTATCGGAAGTGCCTTTTGTTTAGACGGTCGACGGGTTTTTGAGACTTGAAAACGTTTCAGTTAAATCTTAAAAGTCGTCCAAGAAAATATTTAGACAATTGTAACTCGGTCAAATTTCAACAGTCTACACACACACGCAAAACTATGCTCAGATCTGCTCACATCGTGTACGCGTTTACGTCATATACAGTGAAGAAAATAAGTATTTGAACACCCTGCTATTTTGCAATAAATTGTTAAAAAATAAATGAATAAATTGTGATTTCTGGATTTTTCTTTTTAGATTATCTCTCACACAGTGGACATGCACCTACCATGAAAATTTCAGACCCCTCCATGATTACTAAGTGGGAGAACTTGCAAAATAGCAGTGTGTTCAAATACTTATTTTCTTCACTGTACATGTGGCAGTACAAGGAAATAAACAGACACGTCAGATGATTTCCATGCGTCGGACCGTCAAGCTGCTCTGACAGCTCTAATAAACTTACAGAAGTCTTTCCACGAAATGTACAGGATATGTAGCCTACAGATAGTAGGCTATTACTGAACAGAGAAGGATCTGTAATTATGTTTTGGTTTTCGCGGCGTAGGTAAGAGAAGAAGTAAGATTCTACGCATGCGCTCAGACATGGCGGTGTTGTGTGATAGTGTATCACAGCCACACCTAGCCGCCTGGCATGCAGACCCAATCGAATTCCACACACTTTTGCGTCACCGTATGCACGCAGATTTCCTCCCGAAAAACACTCGTCCAAACGCGGAATAAAAAGTGAAGACGCAACGCCACTTTCTGCGTCGACCTATCGTGTTCGAGACACCGTACATCGTAGTAACACACACGTAACACTTACACAACACACACACACACACACACACACACACACACACACACACACACACACATTTAGATTCTTAAATTCAATTCATTTTACATTTTTAGCGCTTTTCATTCAGAGGTGACTTTATTCTTTTCCAACCAATCACTTTTTCTTAAATGGTGTACATGTTAACATTGTTTACTCCATTTAGACTTTTGAACTTTTGTTCAAATCCCTTCACTTGATTTAAGCCTAATCTATGTGTCTTTAATAAAAAATATTTTTACCCTCACTTTGTACTACAGCACTCGCCACATTTTCTGCAGGAAATGCATTTTCTAGTTTGTATTTGTACCACGTTGGTCAATTTAATATCGATTTTAAATGCTCTTGCAGTCTTGTTTGACATTGCTACTTCATTCGAATCACCAATTTATGCATTGCACGGTCTTGCTGTGTGTGCAATACAAAGTAAAGTTGTGTTTGTTTGAGGTGGTTTGCTAAAGAGGCTAATGTAGCTAACAAAACAATGACTAGCCAATGAGAAACGGGAATACTGTAAGTGTTGCAAAATAGGAAAGTTATCACGTTCTCGCTAGAACCAGTTGTATGTACCGACGTACCATACAAATGGATTACACCAACAGGGGATACGTCACCCCTTGTTTTTTCCTGATTGGTCGTGGTGTTATCTAATTGCATGCAGTGATATTATCAAATGCATGCTTGATGCTTCCCCTCGAGTTAGGCCATTTTCATTACTCGTTGCCAGACCCTACAGCTTTCTAGATGTGGGTCTGGATTTCCAGGCTTTAATAAAATTAATAAAATCACAGAAACAAAACTATCAGACAATGCATTCCACTCAAAGACTTTAAGATTTTCCCAATACAATCTTCATCTTACATTTTCCCTGAGGACTCTAGCTGACTTTTAATGAAGTGGCCAACTAGAATCTGAGGCCGTTGCTGTAAGTCATGGAGGACTTGATGAGAGCCGCTCAGCTGGTCCCCCTTCTGGCGGTCCAGGAGTGTGACACACACCACAGCAGCTTGGGAAGGCAAGATAAAAAAAGAGGTCAAGAGAGGGCATATTCAAGCAAGCTGTACAAGTGTAATTTAAATGATTACATTACTTACAAAACCCTTAACCAAAACAATGATACAAGTTGGAGAATACTGAAGTGAATTAGTAAGATACATGCATAATTACAAAAATATAATGCACTGAATCTGCACATTGTACAAACAAAATGCACATTCCTATTGACATTTATAACCGACTTCAAAGCATACTGCAGGCCTACCTTTCAAACCACTTAGTTTACACATGCTAGCGAATACAGAGGACTCCATTTCGATGTTGCGCACTCCGGATGCATACGCTTTGGCAAGGTAGTCCTGCTTTTCCTCTTGGGTGTAGGAGCAGAATGCTCCATCCAGGCGGGCCTGCCCTGTGTCCAAATCATCCACCAGTTATTTCAAATGAAGCCATAACCCCATAATATAAGGATTCATTTGAGTAGTAGGACATGTGGACTACCTTCGTAGAAGTCCATGGTGCACATGGTGTTGGCAATAACTGATTTGAACTGGTTGAGCCTGTTACTGCACTGCAGCAGCTGCTCAGCCAGCTCTGTGTCCAGGTCCGTGCTGCGTACGACCTTCTTCCCAAGGATCACCTGCTCAAACTTGGGTAGAAAGGTGGCGTCCACAGACTGCTTGGTGATGACGATCGTTCCTGGCTCAAGACCTGAATCATTAAGGACAAACATGTTGGGACCTCATTTCTGCTGTTCCTCCACCTTGACTGAAATTGATCATTCTGTAAACAGTATAAATTTTATTGAACATCTGGTTTTGCTGAACTTTCAAAAGTAGGGTTATAAGTTCTCTGGAGTGTGCAGTGTGCCATTACTAAAACACAAATATAGTTGACATTGAAAGTGTATATTTTTCTTAATGTGTGTAGCATAGGTGTAGCCGGTACCTTTAATTGAGGGAATGCTCTAGGGAAGAGGCTGCTAGTTAGGTGACAGGAAGTCAAAAGCACATGTTCACGTAGGAAGCATGCAAGATTAGCAGTTTGATCAGCTCTTCGATTACGATGCAGTTCACCATCTTCGTATTTGTTAAAGCAACGTCTGTTAGTATTATCTTTATCTTTCATGTGCTGAATTGTAGATGTACCTTTTTGTGCTTACTGCTTAGCATTATTAATACTTACCTTTATTTTTGTACTGTTTTTACAGTTGTACGAAATTACCATTGAACAACATTAAGTAATCATCAAGACAGACGTTTTATGCGACATGTTTAACTGATTGGATAATTAGCAAGCCCAAGACAGTGAAAAAAATGGCAATACAGCTCACAAGAGTCGAAGACCGCCACTGCTATGGCAGTGGCCATGGCCAGGCCAAAGCTGAAGCAGCGCAAGCTAGAGCGGCACAATCAAAAAGGGAAATTGAATTAAAGGTCCCATGACATGCAACCAGGTGTGGTTTGATTAGCCATTACAAGCCGTTTTGGAAATCTGCCACATCATAGGTGAGCATGTCCACCTAGATGTGTGACGGATAGATGAGCAACGTTTGCTAAAGTCCACTGGGTAGGCTGGTAGACTGATCTACCCAGCACACATCTAGATGGACACACCCACCTGTGATGTCATAAGGGACAGATTTCCAAAACGGCTTCTAACAACAATCACAACACTTGGTGGCATGTCATGGAACCTTTAAAGGTGGAACAAGCACAGATTAAAGCACAGTCCCTTATAATAAAGCATTGCCACATCATAGCCTAAATAAGTGTAACCGATAGCTCAAATTGAGTCTTAAATATTATGTATTAAATATTAATACATAAAAATAGAAAACTTATTTTATAATAAATACATTTAGAATTTAATATATAAAAATATCTAGAAAAGGTTTTTCACCATCCCTTTAATAACGTCACTGCCCCTTTAAGACGCCTTTCTATAGCAGACACGAACTTGAAGAACCGTTAAATGATTCAGATACAAAATCAGAGGCACCTGACTGTAAAACTAAAACTTAAGTGTATAATTTATATTATATTATTATTGATCATTTTCAATCTCAAGTCGAGAGTCTGTTTACATAACAGCCTCGCGTCTACCGTTTTGTTGAGTTTTGGCATAATTTATGAGTAGGCTACCGGTAGGCCTACATCAGGTTGAATGATGGCACAGCGATATAAACCGTCACAACTAAGTCAACTCAGTTTGACATATATTTACGTTGTTTCATGTATGACTATGTTCTGTTTTATGTTACAAAGGGAAACGTTTTTTGGTCTCTATTGTTTTACGTTTGTGAATTATTATATGGTCGAGTGTCTGTTGTCAGATAGTTGTATGTTACCATGGTAACAGTCTGCAGCGAGAGAAATAGCATTCCTCCGCCAAAGCCAAAAAGCGAGAGAGAATTTCTATCGGTGAACTGTGTTATTTATTTTATGTAGCCTATGGCCTGTTGTGCAGGTCAGTTTTTTTGAAACCCTGAAAAGATCCTAGAACCACATCTGTGTTGCCGCGGGACAGCGCACACAAACATAGGACTTCACTTGAACCGAACTTTGATGGCGAGCTTATCCAACGACCCGAATAGCCTACCCAAAGGAATCCACAGAAGCCGATTTATCAATACGGTTTGACCATTGGACATTGAACCATGAACATTGAACCATGAACATTGAACAATTGAACATTGCTTGATAGATATTATATTGTTGTTTGTATACACAGTTGATAAATATTAAGATTGTTGTTGTTTTGTGTACACATTTGTATGCACAGTTGATTCTATTCACATTTTGATTTTATTTTACTTTTCATAATCACCTGTCAAAAGGTAGGAAAAGATCCCAAACTAGAACAAAACAAATAGAACAAAAATAGTTGTACAAACTCTTTAATTAATATAACATTTATTTAATATATTTAATATTTATGTAACATAACATATATTTAATACTTATTTGGAAGAACAAATATAGTTGTACAAACTCTATGTAATAGAACATTTATTTAACATTTTATATATTTAATATTTAGCAGCATTTAATACCTGAACATATTCATATACCTGAACAGGTGGTGCAGTTGTGTTAGAGCAGTTGTCTTGTAACCGAAAGGTTGCTAGTTCGATCCCCAGCTCCTCCTAGCTGAGTGTTGATGCGCCCCTGAGCAGGACACTTAACCCTAACTGCTCCTGCATGGTTGACTCTGCCGTCGTTGGGTCAATGTGTGTCTTAACTGATGTAAGTCGCTTTGGATAAAAGCGTCTGCTAAATGCCCTAGATGTAAATGTAAATATTCAAAAGGAAAAGGGATTCTTAAAAGGGTTTTAATATTTACTGTAGATTTTTTTATTGCAATTATTTATTTCATTTCATTTTCCTATCTATTTATTGATCTATTTAATCTTTTCTTATTTAAGTAAACTGTCAAGATTTATTATTATAAACCCTGTCTCCAGTCTTTAATTTCTATGTATGATTTCACCACTCCCCACAAACCTATGACTGGCCCAGTAGCATCATTTTCTAGTTCTAAGCGACACAAGTGTTACATAAGCATTTGCCATCCCCTGTATTTCAGCCTGTCACTGGAGCCTGTTGAGATAGATGTGACCACTCCCAATGACCTACTGGGCATGGAAAACGTTGTTCCATAGTGCTATTGACCACCTGGACCTGTTTGATGGGGAAGAGCTCAACCTTCGTACCAATTATCTTGGAAAAGAGTCTGCAGAAAGATTCAAATAAATAAATAAGTCAATATCAGACATCCGCCCACTGGAATGTCCATGAGATGGGAGCGGCTCGACGCGCTATATTGCTCACCGGGGTCGTCGAACAGGCCTTCTTTGTTAAACTGGAAAGCTTCCCCAAAATCATAACAAAGGACCCAAGGAGACTTGGAGATGTATCAGATCTGTTAGATCTGTCAGATCTCGAAGCAGCTAAACAAGATGGCTACTTCACCGGCCTTTCATAAGAGTCAATCCTACAGTCAAGAAACTTCCACACAACATTCAGGAAAAGTGGATCTACATTGGATCAGGATACAAACGTGCCCACTTAGTCAGTTTCCATCCTTTCTCTGCGTTTGTAGACTTCATTCACAAAGAAGCAAAAGCTTGTACAGACCCAAGTTTTCACCTCTTCACAGAAGCTCCAACAAAGAGAAATTACTACCGGGAGAGGCCTATGAAGGCGCCTGTATACGTTCACAAGTCCCAAGTCTCTCCAGTGGACAAGCCTGAGTCAAGAGAGGGTTACAAACCAGTATCATTGAACTCCAAGTCATCCCCTCCCGATTCAGAGCATAGCGAGGAGGACAAAGCAGAGGCTCAGTAGGTCACTTTGAGGTGCACACAAGTGTGTGGCAAAGGATTAAGTGTGAGAACCGTGTACCTCACTGGACCCAGACAGGAGTCCAAGAGAACGACCGCTATACTTCATGAGCAAAGTAACCCGCTCACTTGCATGGTCAGAATTCTACGATGCCTTTAAGATCTCTGGGTGCTCCTACATATACACCCTCAAGACATGTGCAGGGCTTAAATAGACAGCGGGAAGCAGAGCTTATAGTTACACTATCGAGTAAGGGGCCAAGAAACTAAGCTTTCCTCTACCTACGTTTATCGAACGCAACCAAGTTCCTGAAAATCTATCCGAGATACCCTCCCCGGGCGCAGCATGCCACCATATTCACCTGAAATGCATTGCCGATGAAATACCACCTCTCGCTCCCGATGCTTAGGTACTTCTCCTTCTGGGTAGAGACATCCTGAGGTTACACAAGGTCAGGGATCAGATTAATGGTCCAGGCAATGCACCCTTTGACCAAAAACAAAGTGTTGGACCTAGGGCGGGTCGTCATCGGCGACGTTTGTCTTGGAGGGGCAGAGAACCACCGGTGAACAGCTATAAAACATCCATCCTAGAGAACGGTCGTGCTACCCATCTACAGCAACAACCAGATCAACGTGAAAGAGGTTTTCAGTCAAGCACATATTTAACCATACAATCTACCTTCACATCAGCTCAGCAAAGTTCGCCAAAGACGGCTTAGGCAAATCCATCTTCACTCATACTGCCGATGATCACAGACGTGCACCTTCCATGGAGGATCTAGAGTTCCTTCACATCATGGATGCAGAGTTCCACCAAGGCAACTCCAAAAGCTGTGTCGGACCGTTACCTGGTGGCGATGAGAGGCAGCAGAGAGAGAGGTCATGTTACCCGAAGCTCCGCTAGGCAGTGGAAAAAACTACTTAATTCATTGTTCAGATCTACTTTATTTTATTATATTTCGTGATAATAATACTGAATATATAATTTGTTTCCGTCGACCTCCATCGCTCGATTCAACATTACATTTTTTATGACTCCCGGATCAGACCGCAGCAAAAGCCTTGGACTTTCCTATCGCCAACATGCCTCTGTACTTGGATATCTCAGGCACGGAGTCTTAAAAATGCACAGACTGCACCAAACTGCGACAGACAGTGACTTTTTTTGAAACAAGCCTAGCAGCATTAGAAAAATGCAAAGGACTCCTCCAGTATACAGTGCCGATGGGTGAGTTTGCTGAGCTAACTCAGACAAATACACAACAATGATCAAAGCTACACTGTATCCTTCCAGAGTCGGCGCTAAGCCCAAACAACATACCAAAGTGAATCAACAAGTTCACTCGACGCCAAATGCTAAGCTACCCAAAGCTAAAGTTGCATGTATCAGCTGGATTAGCCCGTCACTGAAGTTAACCCTGCCGCTGAAGAACCGGTTCCTGCCACTTCAAAAGTCCACGAACGCGCCTGCCACCCATGCACCCCTGAGCCGCGTCCGGACAAACGGTGGGGACAGAGACCGACCATGAACCCGTCGCCAGAGAGGCGAGCTGTGCATGCGTCGGCCACCCATGCATCCCCGAGACCCAAGATGCGTCCGGACGGACGGTGCAGACATAGGTGGAAAAAGAACCACTCGCCACGGAGGCGAGCTGCGCATGCGTCTGCCACCACCACCTCAAGCCAACGAGGGCTGATCTCACAGATGACAGATGAACCAGATACTCTGATGGTAGGAGACTCAGAGTAAAATTATATAACCGGTAAGAAGATCAAAACAGATGTGATGGTTAGTGATATCAGCCAGATACCAGCCACAATTTTATTGGAAAACCGCAAAATCTCAAAGGTTATTGTGCATGCAGGACTTAATGATATTCGAAGAGAACAGTCAGAACTTCTTTTGAGGGATTGCACTGATCTATTGGACACATTGGACAAAATACACGTTAAGTCATTCATCAGTGGACCCACACCAGCAGTTGACAGGGAAATAAACAGATTCAGTCGTCTACTTGCAATGATTACATGGCTTTCCATAGTCTGTAATGAAAGAGGAAGGGGCTTTGACAATTTCAACTTCTTTTGGGGTCGCAAATATCTTTTCAGAGCAGATGGCCTACACCCAAACAGGTTAGGCTCAAAACTGTTAAGGGACAATCTTCTCTTCTCGCTTTCCCACACATCTACCCCGCCATGGTCTGACACACAGGCCAGTCAGAGCCCAGGTTGAGAAGAAGCGAGACTACAGCCTACCCCACACATCTACTCTGGCACTATCTGACACACCGATAGCAGACAGAACACAGACCTTGAAGAGAGACAACAGTCCGCCTGACGCAATCGACACCATGCCTTCCCCCATCGCTGATGCTGGCTTGGCGAGGAATGGCCACCCCCCTCTTCTGCACTCCCCCATCAACGATGACCTCCAGCCTCATCTCTGCCATAGTCACAACAACAACTCCAGCTCCACTGTCTGCTCCCTTTATGATTTTCCAGCTGAATTTAAAAATCTGTATCAATGATAGCATCGCCACATCGTGCCCACAGGCACAAGCGGAGGGCCCCCAGCCCTCCCCCTGTACTGATAGTAGTCCTGAGTATTACTGAGACAAGAAAGGGTTCAGCCGTAGACACAGTATATAGGAAGTTTTGCATAATCTGCTGAACCCAAGGTTGCCTACGTTAAAACATGGCAACTTTTGCATTCCTGCTGTAACCACTAAGAGAGTAAACAAAGGGAAACACTGCTAACCTCACAAATCTCAGACCCGTTTCCTCCAAACCAAAAACAACCTTAAAGCCTTTCAACAACACCATTAGGATGGGTCTACTTAATGTTAGGTCTCTTAATAACAAATCATTTTTAGTTAATGATTTTATTACCACTTCTAAACTAGATTTTTACGTTTTTAACTGAAACATGGCTGGAACAAAATAACAGTGCAACTGTTCTGATAGAGACAGCTACTCGCAACTTTAACTTTTTTGATGCATGAAGATCTGGAAAAGGAGGTGATGGGGTTATTGCTATATTTAAAAATGTATTTCAGGGGAAACAGATGTTTGGTGATTTTCCATCATTCGAATACCTTTGTGCTGTATTGAAATGCTCCACGAGTTCTCCTATTAATTATTTACAGGCCACACACACTATGCAAATTTTTTCAATGACTTTACAGAATTATTGTCTGGCGTCTCCACAGACTTTGAATGTCTAGTTAGAACTAGTGACTTCAATTTTCATACTGATGATTTGAATGACAAGTGTGCAAAAAAGCTTTTTGGACATATTTGAACTGTCTCAATATGTGAAAGAGGCTACTCATTGTAAGGGGCACACTCTAGACCTGGTTATCACAAAGGGCCTCAATGCTTCTGATCCCTCTGTGACTGATCCTTCACTGTCTGACCACTTGTGTTTTCTTTAATATATCTTTTATTCCCGGCATACAGACAAAAACTGTTAAAAAACGGTATATCAATGAACATTCTAATGTACTTTATAAAAAGGCCACCTCTTTGCTACCACCTCTCAACCCATGTTCTGCTGATGATCTTGTAGAAAACTTAAATTAGAAATTTTTGAAAATTATGTCATTGCGCCTTATAAAGGTTAGAACGATTACTGGAAAGCAAAAGACACCCTGAAGAGAAGCTGCTTCTGTAACAGCACAGAAAAAAGAATGCAGGAAGGTTGAACGCATCTTGCAAAAAAACTTAATATTCACCATGATATCTATAAAGAGTGCCTCCGTACCTACAACCTAGACTTAAAACACTATTTGCAACTGTTGACAGACTGACCAACCCCCCAACATAAGTTTCACCTGATCTCCATTCTACGCAGAACTGCAATGAGTTTGCAGATTTTTATACTGATAAAATCGAAGAAATCAGACGCACCACTTCAAACAATAATTTTGGACTACTGCCCTGCTCAGGCAAAAGTAACGTGGCAATGATGACAGGCTTTAATGTTATAGACTCTAAAACTCTTGTGGAAACAGTGACAACTAAAGCCATCCACCTGTTGCATTGATACTTTACCTACCAACCTCTTTAAAAATGTATTGGACAACCTAGCAATAGACATATTGCAAATAGGTAACAACTCTCTCCAGTCAGAACATTTCCCAAAAGCCTAGAAAACTGTATTTATTAAACCCCTTTTAAAAGGCGGAGCCTAGATGCCTCCATTATTGACAACTACAGACTAGGGTTGCCGCGGTATACGGTATTACTGGTGTTACCGGTGTTGAGGAAACCGATTACTCAGTGTTGCACACCGGCAACAGTTTTTTTCCCAGTAATAAAAAAATAATAATTCAGTAGAAATTAATAAGAAAATAAAAATGTAATAATAGGTAGATATAATAATAGATAGGCTACCTAATAAACCGTTGGAACACACAAGACCGGTAACCATAGCAATGCCGGTAAACAAACCCCGCGAAGCCCAATCCTTACAGAGCTCCCAACGCTACGGCCATCCGGAGGCGCACAGAGCTTTTGGCCGTGATATTATATATAAAATGATATTATACTATTATATATATAGAACGTTATAAGACACTGTCACGAGAATTGGCGCGCTGCCAGACGCGGTCACCGAGTGCGAGAGGAGAGTTGACGGAGAAGATGACGGTTGACCTAGTTTCAAAGTTTATACTGGTGTTGACACAAGTGTATTACTCGGTGTGAAAATGTCCACACCGCGGCCACCCTACTACAGGCCAATATCAAATCAATGCTGTCGGCTCCCAGACCGTAGTCGAGGAGCACAGGAGAGACGTTCCCTCCAGGGCCGATGTTCTCTCGGGGGTTTGACCGGCAGTGGGTCTGCTGCATATAGGTCGGAATGAAGCGGCCACCGATTATTGACAGGCTGGGTACTTTATTCGTAGTTCCACTAACTTAACAGTACACGTCTTTTGCAAAGACACAACCGGACTAGTTCATTCACTAAACTGACACGCGCAACCGCTCGCTCTCCTCGCTCGTCCACTCACTCACTGACACACTGCCATTCTCGTGCACACACATACGCTACTCTCGTAACAGAAGAATAGTTTGTACTGAATGCATGTTGATGATGATGATACACTTCTTATAGGGGGTTAACTACATTTGCACGAGACCGGCTTCCTCCATCGTCTTCTTTTTAAATAAATTACCGTCTCTCGTTTTCCGACGGCGACAACAATGTGACTATCGTCTCCTTATACTTCCGGATCAGGGCCCCGGGACAAGTCTCGAGCATGCGCAGAACGCAAAATCCAAATCCATGCGATCCGACCCTGTACATGCACATTTAATTTGATTTACAATCGAATAATCTAGGCGTCTTAATTCGACTATGAGTAACTCGATTCGATTTTAGTTTGACTAAGGTGTTTACATGCATCTTAATAATCCAATCATAGTTGGACTAACCCAATAATTCAATTTTCCTGAGGGTCATGTAAACGCACTGAGTGATTCGACGCTCCTTGTCACTGTCGCAGGGCCAAGCGGTGCACCACGAAGTGCAGTTCTAATGTCGTCTTTGTTTTTGTTGTTGAAAACTGTCTCTGCGGTGATGGCCATCGCTTCTTTGATTAAATCTCCATCTGTAAAAGGTTCCTTGTGTTTAGCTAGCAGGTGGCTAATTCGATGGGATGCTTCAGTAGCAGCCTTATTTTGCCTAGCGGGTTTTATGAAAATCGATTGCTGGGCCTTCAACCCCGATTTCAGCTCCTCAATTTTTCTTGCACGGATTGCACTCTTTGGGGGGGGTAGCTGTCTACGAATTTCGAGTGGTTGGTGTTGTGGTGCCCGTTCCAGGTTTCCTCTTTTGGACAGTGCTTGTGTTTGGTGGCATAACATGCACACAGACTCGTCTTTCACCAAAGTAAAAATAAACACCTCTTACCATTCTGAATGGAAATTGTACGTTTGTCTTCTTTCGTGGAGCCTCCGCCATGCTAGCTGTCACCAGAGAGCCGTATCGTAGCAACAGGCCGATATTGACGTTTTCGCCCCACGCCCCCCTTGTTTTATCTCATTGGTCACTTAAATCAGACAACGTTAAATGCAGCACTGCTACACAAAATAGTAGGCCTCCAGAGAGGGAGAGAGATTTGCTTGCAAAACGTATTATGAAAATGTATCATGCATAATATAGGATATTGCATATTTTTCTATTATTTTCGGGATCTACATGGAAAGCCTCAAAGATCGACCAGTCGATCGCGATCGACGGATTGGCGACCAATGCTGTAGACCATACAATACTTTTGGACAGGTTCGAAAACTGGGTGGGGCTTTCAGACAGTCTTAAATTGGTTCAGGTCCGACCTACAAAACTTTGTTTCCATTGGCGACTTTGTATCAGAATCAACCAACGTGGCATGTGGAGTCCCACGAGGTCCGATCTTCAGACCGTCTTTAATCAACATCTACATACTCCCACTAGGGCAAATCATGCAAAATAATAATATTGATCATCATTGCTATGCTGATGAAATGCAAATGTATCGCTATCACCAAATAACTATCGGCCCATAGATCTGCTGTGCCAGTGCATTGAGCAAGTGAAGGACTGGATGTGCCAAAATTTCCTTCAACTAAATGAGGACAAAACCAAGATAATTGTATTTTGGTGCTAAAACGGAAAGGCTTCGAGTAACCAAACACCTTCACTCTCCGTCCCTGAAAACCTCAATCAAAGCCATAAATCTAGGGGTTATCATTAGGGCTGTAACGATACGCGTATCGAAACCGAAATCGCGACACTCAAAGCCACGAACCCGTCTTGCGGTGTGAGAAGGCAGAAGCGCGATACGCCCTTTCTAACTCTCCGGTCAAATTGAAATTTGCTAATAATTTGTCAAAATAAGTTTGCTGACACCGCCCCCTCTTATCGATGCCGTAAGTATGCGACGAGATGCCCTCTGTGTGATGACAGCTCTCCGTGGCTACGGAGGATTGCATTTCTCCACAGCCGTCAAACTCCTCATATGTGATATGAACTATATTTATCCAGAGTGGGCCAAGAGCGAAATAAATTGCCTGTGTGATCCCTGTCTCTATTTTTTTTGTGATTTGACAAGCAGTTGGTCTGCTTATAGGTCAGAATGAAGCGGCCACCGATTATTGACAGGATGGGTACTTTATTCTACCGGACTCGTTCGCTTCTTCACTAGACACGCACTCTACCGCTCGCTCTCCTCGCTTGTCCACTCACCCGCTGACGTCACTCACACGCTGCCATTCTTGCGCACACACATACGCTACTCGTAACACTATGCCACGTTATTGCGACGTTCATGTTTTTTCCCCATCTATTGAAAGTTAGGCTATTAAACATGTTGCATTCTATACGGCCTGAAGTCATTATTTAAGCTACATAGCCTAATAAGAAGTGCTAATAGGATGTTTGACTAAACCGCCAAACTAGATGAGGGTTTTTTCCTACCTGCAAGCATCCTCCAACTGCAATCTTTGGTTATTTATTTATTAATTTAGCTATACTTTAATAGTATTCTTTCTGTCTAATCTGTTCAGTGTTCCAAATTATTTGTTATTAAATGTTACATTAAGTTAATTGTTATATAAGTTGTTGAAATTGAAATTGTTTTATATTTAAAAAAATTAGTGATACAAACCGAATCATGAGTTGGTGTATCGCTACAGCCCAAGTTATCATGGATTCTGATTTACATTGACAGTTACATCAAATCAGTTACAAAATCTGCATATTATCACCTTAAAAATGTAGCAAGACTTGAAGGGCTCATGTCCTCTGAAGACTTATAAAAACTTGCAATGGTCTCCTTACAGTTCTCCCAAAAAACTCCCAAGGAAACTTCCGCTTGTCCAGAATGCTGCTGCTAGAGTTCTAACAAATAGCAAAAAATGTGAACATATTACAACAATTCTTAAATCGTTACATTGGCTTCCTGTAGGTCAGAGAAATGATGTTGCTAACCTATAAATCCCTACATGGTTTAGGGCCAAAATATTTAACTCATATGCTTCCACTACATAAGCCTTCTAGACAACTAAGATCTTCTGAGACCAATCTGTTAATTATCCCCAGAGTAATCACGAAACATGGGAAGGCAGGATTTAGTTACTCTGCAACAAATAGCTGGTATAAACTCCCTGAGGATTTAAGACTTGCCCCAACTTTGACCACCTTTAAAATAAGAATAAAGACTTATGTTTGCTTTAGCTTTCTGCTAAATCTTAAATACAATGCTTCTTTAACTTTGCCTTTATTTTCTATTTTATTACTAATATGCCTTTTTAACTTCGCCTTTATTTATTTATTTTATCAGAAAGATACATGAGCCGATACCAGAGAGAAAGGATAAGGGTTTGAGACCCAAGTTCTGTCTGGGTTAGAGTCCTAGAATCTGGGTTGGGTTGGTCCCAGAGAAAGGACCAAGTTCCTTTAGGCCGGGTTGGAGGTGGGTACCACAGAGACTGTTGATCTAATCTTAAATTCATTGCACTTTCTAAAATGCTGATCTATTTCTCATTTTTTGCATGATTTTTACTTATCTATTATCTTATTTATTGTATGACTGTTTATATGTGAAGCGCTTTTGAGTCTGCCTTGTGTAAGAAAATGCTATATAAATAAAGTTGCCTTGCCTACCTTTCCGATCGCCAAGACAACGGCTGCCCAACAATAGGCGAAAAGTACATGTCACCTCCTTTCGCTCCGCCGCACTCGCAAACGACCGCACATGAAGGCCCACATTCTTGGGTTCATGCAGAGAATGCTTCACAGAAGGCATGCAGAGATCACTCCACCCCTGCAAGTAGGGACAGAAAGCTGGTACTCACCCCAGTTCGGCATGTATGGTTTGAGAAGAGCGGCTAAAGAAGCAGACTATGGTAGTGACACAAGGAGACGCATTGAACGCAAGTTCTATGTTGACAATGCTTTGAAGTCTTTCTGAGGAAGAGGCCATCAGCGTTCTTGGACGAGCACAGAAGATGATTCCAGCGTGTAACCTCAGGTTGCATACGTTTTATCAAAGCGACCAGCAGTCATTCATGCATTCCCACCTCAAGACCACTCCAAAGACGTCAACAGCTTGGATATCTTTGTTGACGACCTGCTAGTCAAACGTAGTCTTTGAATGTCCTGCAAGACGCTGTTTGAAGAAAATGAATGTTGTCTGATCCATGAAGTTCGCACAACACTCATGTCTGAGGTAACTGCAGTAATTAACGCAAGACCACTCATCCCAGTGTCATCAGATCTGGAGTCGCCTCTAATCCTGACCCCAGCAATGCTCCTGACCCTCAAAACAGCCTCTAGTCCTCCTCCTCCAGGCCACTTGATGAAGCACAACTCTTCAAAGAGTGAAAACAAGTTCAAAGCCTGGCTGAAGTCTTTTGGAGCAGATGGAGGCGTGAATATCTCAAAACACTGCAGCTGTGTCACAAGTGGCAAGGAAGGAAGCCTAGTCTCCAAGATAGGGACATCGTTCTCTTGAAAGATAGTCAGGCAAAGAGCGATGAATGGCCCATGCAGTGGTGTAGTCTACGTGATACGCAGGTATACGCCGTATAACCACTAGGAAAACTCCAGCATTTGCGTATGCCCACTTAAAAATGCGCAATGATACGTATCAATTTCGATAGAGACAGAATTTCTCTTTATTTCATGAATGAAAGTATGACACTTCTTCAATTTTCCTTGTTGGAAGTCGGAGAGTCCCGAGTTCCGAGCATGGACATATAAAAAGTCTGAGTACAATGGAACGCAGCATTATAGCGCGAGAGGTTTCCGTCCATGGCCCGTGCCGTGCCCCGTCACCTAGACCTGACGTCACGTCACCTAGCAACAGCGAAATCATCTTTGTGGGCTCCTCGGTGATTTCCAACTTTGTGTCCAACTTCCAAAATCAATAATGAATGTCAAACGAAAACAACAAACCACTTTGAACGATTTTTTTAATGCAAAAAAGCCTGCTGCTGCCTTGGATGCAACTCCGTTAGTCAGGTTAGAAGATGGAGAAGAGTTGGAAGAGGGAACTACAGCGGAGCCTGAAGCCAGCAGTGTACCGGGTAAGTGAAAGTCGTATATCGTATACAAGTTAACTTTAGCAGATATTAGCCTAATAGTTACTAGCTTATAAGAGCTTTCCCAAATTGAATAAATACCACACACATAGCCTATATTCATTAAACAGCCTTGCTAGCTTAATCTTGGTGTAGTAAAGATAAACAATTAGCCAGGCTGATTTGTCAACGAACATTTTCCCCACCTTAAAGGATTGCGTTGGCCAACGTACTTATTATTGCACATTTTAGTGAGTGAGTCAGTGTGTGTGTGTGTGTGCTAAATATGTCATTGTTCCTTCTAGATAATATCTCCTGGCCAGCCCTGTGGACTGAGAGTCAGGCTAGGGAGTTTAAAGGCAGGCATTCTTGGTTAGAATGGAAGGACAGAAAGTTGGGTAAATATCAGCCAACTTGTAAAGCTGGTATAAGCACATAAGTCAATGTTTTGCGAGTGAGAGTATAGCTGGTTTATTTTCATCTTAAAGATAAATTAATTTCACTTGTAAACAATTCAATTGTGATATTTTCATGGTGAAACTTATGTACAGTTCATTCAGTTATTTTGAATAGATTCCAGTTCATAAGGTTTTATTGCTAATTTACATTAAAAAAAAAAGACTGCTTGTATGATTTTAATTAGTCATATTTTTGTTTACTTCCAGCAGAGCACCCCTCAGATGCCTGAATACAAGAACATTTGGAGAGTTTTGTAAACTAGCAGGCCACTACATTAAAGGTGAAGAACAATTGTTGACAAAAAGTGTTTGTATTCCACCAAATATCCTTCATGTTCCTGTGTGTTTATTACTTTGATACAATGAAGGGGTTGTGTTTGTTTAATTTTTGTCATGTGCCCTCTGCTGTTCGTTTTTGAGGATGTACTGTTTTTCTCTTTTTCTCACTGAACAGATGTTATTTCTATAGCTGATATGTTTAATTTATTTTAATTTATTATTTAATAATGACTCTGTGTAATAAATGTCCTGTGTAAAAGATTCAAGTATCCCTTCGTCTCCTTCGCACATTAGTACTCAGGCCAGGCCGGTTACATATACAGTAGTATAGTGTTTATATAGAAAACAGTTTTTTTTTATTGATGCTTTATAGTTTATTTGATGCTAGTGCCTAAGACTATTCATTGTCCTAGAAGCTTATGACAATATTAAGTGTTGAATAATCTGAATTACTTATGGTGGTTGTAGGCTACTGTATGCAACAGTGAGTGTGGCGGCGTTTTTAGGATGGGTATCGAAGAGGCTAATAGGAAATCATCACAGTATGCCCACTACAAAAACCTAGACTACACCACTGGGCCCATGGGTATCCTAACCAATACCTTTCCAGGAGAAAAAGGACTGGTTTGGAAAGTTAAAGTGGAAGTCGTCAAGGAAGGAACCAAGAAGACTTTCTTAACTCCCATTACAGAAGTTGTCCTGTTTCCGTCTCCAAAGACTGATTCTGTTAATTAATGTGGAGTCTTGTAAGACCCCTTCTTCGAAATAACTTCAAAATAAGCACAAAAATGAATTAATGAATAAGTATTCACAATGCGCAACGGTTTGTATTGTCTGCATATGGTCCAACAAGGACAATCAAATAGGGAATACCCTCTGATGAGAACCTGTATCTCTCAATATTCTCAGGCAATGCCAAAGGATCAGTCCCGAAAGAGCCTCTGTCGGCGAGACCCCTGTACGATAAGGGCTCCGAGGTCCACGGGAACACCCAGTAATGGTGACGCCATTGTCAAAGGAGGGGCTAAGAAGCTGCGCACCCCGAACTAATCCAATACTTAGCTGAAAACCTGCTCCCAACCAGGTTTGGTTGAGAGCATAAGTCACCATGGTGATACAGCGACGCTAAAAGAGATCGACTTTCGTGTCCCAGCTAACCCAGGCTTTGAGCGCAACATACCTCGCTAACCCACTAATCGAGGTTCGTAGTACAGGCCACAGCTCTCCAATTATGATGCAGTTTGTCATTTTCTTGTTTGTTAAAGCAACGTCTGTAAGTATTATCGCTTTCATGTGCTGAAATGTAGATTAACCTTTTCGTATTTACTGTTTAGCATTATAAATACTACTTTATTAATACAACATAAGAAATCATCAAGAAGCTGGGGAGTCATTAGGGAAACGTTTAACTGATTGGATAGTTGGCTTGCTTGACTAGCGAGCCTGAGACAATAGTTCAACCACGCCACAGAGCCACACACTGCCGCGCCACAGAGCCACACGCTGCTGCACCACAGAGCCACATGCAGGCATCACCGAGGGCAGAACAGACTATCATGAACAAGGTTTTTTTGACACCTTGCAAACATGGTGAGCTTGGCAAGTATGGTAAAAAGGCCTTGGTATAAGATATACAACACACAACACATGTATAGTATACATACATATCCCACCTAAAGAAAACCATGAGCCCACAATACCTAGCCTAGGATAGAAAGAGAGGAATGGATGGTCCATGTGCATAAGTATAAGTAGAAGAAGCCGTTACGGTATGACAGTAATTTGTGCAAATATACTGGTTTGCAAATAAACAGGTGCAACAAAATTAAAAATACATACACACACGTGTGTGTGTGTGTGTGTGTGTGTGTGTGTGTGTGTGTGTGTGTGTGTGTGTGTGTGTGTGTGTGTGTGTGTGTGTGTGTGTGTGTGTGTGTGTGTGTGTGTGTGTGTATATATATATATATAAGCAGCTCAAGCTAAAGTTTAAATGAATATTCTGTATATAATATGTCTTAAGAGCAGATGCTGCCCACAGATTTAACTGAATAATTCAATAATTTACGCTTTTATCATATCAAACCGCATTAAACCGGTTTCCAAAATCTACAACCTGCGTTCTGTATTTCATTATAATTTCTGACTAAATTTTTGGTTGCAGTCAGATTTGTACCAGGGAACCGCTTCACATGTGCCCTTTCCTCTACGGATTGAGTAATTCCTACGGGTTTGGTAAGACCCCTAGTAATAAAAATAAATTCTTACCTATTCCACCAGAAGTACCAATCCGTATAATGGTAACATCAGTACAATGGGCATGATGGAGCAGTTTTAATAGCTCGTGCAGCATGATTGAGATGGATGGTATACCCATTCCATGCTGAAAGGCAAAGAGAGCCGTGACATTTGGATTCAACAGCCAGGCTACTCTATTGATAGATAGAAGTATCATCCCAGTTATGCTATTGTGTAACTAATTACTTTAATTACATATTGATAGGCTTAAATCTGATTGAAATCGCCTATTCAGTGTGTGTGAAATTTAGTTTTTACTGATATAATTGAAGAATTGATATATGTACTTACACTGACGGAGAGGACAGGACCCACTTTGTACATGGCATAACGATCTGTTCCGGCACATATGTTTGGGTACTCTGATTTGGGGTCTTCTAAGCCAAGCTCTCCAGCAATATATTCAATGAACGACTTCATTCTCCAGGGACTTCCCCCGACACACACAAACTGAAGAACACAAAACAAGCCAATTATCCAATAGATGATCAAATGTGTCCATTGGCTATGGCAGGCTATACGGTAATATTTTTACTTTGACATCACCAAACAGGGCTGGCAGGTTGTGAGTTGATGTCCCAAGGTTAAAGTGGTAGAGAAGGTCCTCTTTCATCGTCTTCAAGTGGGGATTGTGCACATACACAGGGCTAGGCAGGATTAAAAGTTATTTTAAAACATACAATTGAAACCAAATTACACTTAATACAGTTGAACGTTTTTGTGATTTGATGAGATAAAGTTCTCTTTCACACCTGATTCCCATAAATAATAAATTATGACACTGATCAACACTCACCAGCTTCTGGAGCCTTGGTTCTCATGACCTGGGTCCATGGTATCTAGATAGTAATCGGTTGTTTGTAATGACAGAGCCAAACCAAAATGCAAGTACGAAGAAAGCAGTGAGTGAATGAGGAACAAGGAACGTAGACCGTTTTAAACGCCAAGGTGGCTCCACATTTCTAGACGTCAGACCACGACTCGTATAACATAAGCTATCAATTAAAGTAATAGAAAGATGGGTTATATTCTAATGAAGCGGCACAAGCGGTGTGCCTTGGAATGCCTTATATCTGAGACGCCCTTCGTACATATTTCAGCAGAAGACACCGTTTCTACGTGCTTACCTTTCCTTCCTGATTTCAAACCTGATACTATATAGATGTGCTGACGTAAAACCAACGACACGTGCGTACGTGACCAGAAGTCTCGACCATTGCCGAACGTTTCCGAACCCCAAGCATCCGGGACTACTGGCTGATGTAGGCCTGGCTGCGCTGCAGCACGCAGAGGCTCAACGTTTAAACGTCTGCTCTAAACGTCGTCTTCTATTTAAGCAATATCACATGAAAGGGAGTGCATTGTACTGAATATCAGCACTACAACAGCACGAACTCGAGTGTGATATTGCTTTTGTACAACAGTTCTACAAGCACCATTAATTAGTTAACATTTGTTTATTCAATGATTTATTTGGCAACTGGACTGGGACTGAACTGTTGGACTAGGACATTATAAGCAGCGGAGTCAGCACTCATTGAATGCCTCTTGTCCAATCAAATTACTTGGTTGGAACTAACCGTTATGTATAATATAGATAACGTTGTTCTACATTCTGCAACGTGGGTTTTACGCCACTCTGTCCGTATGTGGCGCCCACATTTAGCCCACTCCTTGATGGTCAGACGTTCAGACGTTGAGCCTCTGTGTGCTGCAGCCAGGTGCAATTGGAGTTAGGAGCGTTCATGTAGTTCACCTTCTCATAACACCAAACAATATCCGCATTGTGGCCCAAGCTTTAAAGATCTCCTATTATACTACTACTGGTATTCATTTCTTATTAATAACTCATATAAAGCAACCTGACACGAATCACAGCAAAAGAAAACTATATAGATTTTCGGGAAACTCTTCCTCTCATTTGGGCGCTTTCAGCATTCTGTCAACACTCGGCTTCGTCCTTCTCCGCCCCCTCGCCCCCCTCCTGCCAACCCCGCTCCGTTGTTATTGGTTACCTTCCAAAAGAGCATGTTGTAGCATTACCATACATGGAAAACCCGAATGGCTCTACGTAGATAAATCCTGGAAATTTGAACAAGTGAATCTCGACCATGGACATATTAAAGATCGCGACCGGCGTCCCTAGTGTTTAGCGGTCTGCACAGCCACCCCAGACGTTCATAACGTTTATGTCATAAAAGTCGAAAAAAAGCATAATAGGTGCTCTTTAACAGTCACCTTTCCGCAGTGAATTAGGTCATCATATCTTCTAATTTTGAATACAGTAGGCTAAAATAATGTAGTTAGTATTGACGATGAGACCAATACAGGAAGGGACAAATCTTCTCCTTCATATCAGGCGAATGGAAACACCCGAAGCAAACACTGATGTAAAACAACCAAACCAATGGCAGAACTGGATCTGTCCCTTTTATTTAAATAACACGTTCAAATAACACGGATGTGTCCTACAGGACTGAAAGGCAGTCCACTGTGATTTGTGACAGATTTAGCGAGAAGATACCAGACTATTATAAATATATATTTTCGTCATGGACATGGTTTGTTATTGCTGTTTGCGACAAAGTATACATTTATGCATATTATCTTTGCTTGTACCAAACTAAACAATAAAATGAAAATAGAAACCTTTAAACTTATTTCATAGAATCAAATTCTCAACAAAGTAGGCCAAAAGAGATTTAAACAATATACAATTTCAATTGTGTAACATAAATCAATTCAGCAGCAAATGTGTCAGAAAAGGGCATACATAAAAATAGGGATTTTCGAGTATTTTAATAAAATATCAAAAAAAGATATAAAAAAAAAAGTACAATATTGTAGATTTTTCTTTTCATCCAAAGTGATTCCTTTCTAGTTTCCTGAAGCATGATGTTCTCTCTGTAACACACACACACACACACACACACACACACACACACACACACACACACACACACACACACACACACACACACACACACACACACACACACACACACACACACACACACACACACACAATTAATAAGCACATCCTACAGCTGTAGAGGAAAGGAGCTGTACATGTTGACAAATATGTTGATATAGAATATATGCCATAATATATATATATGATAAAGCACTAGCAGTGCTATTTAGTAATTTTAGTAGTATAAAAGCAAGGATTACATAATGTTGAATGAGTACGTGACTGGAATAAGAGACTGAATTCACATGTATTAAAAAGGAGCAACGTTATTATGCGGTGATTGCAGTCAGGAGCGGGCGCTCGTACAATGTCGAAGACAACACTACACTATTAAACACTACACATATAAAACACACACCCACAGAATATATGACACATTGTATTAACAATATAAACAATATAATAATGACAAAGGTTATAAGATGCAAGAAACCGGCTAAACTACTGGGTTGTAACCATTGCGAAAATGTTCTCAATGGTTTATGGGATAAGTATTTCCTTCACTTGTTCACAAAAAACAATGTACACAGTCTTGTATCTCTGCCTTTTCTTCAGTTTTTCAAAAAGAAAAACTTGTTTTATGGTCACGACTACCCTTTTAGATGATTGGCTTGGTTCCAGGCTTAAAGGGGTAGTTTGGAATTTTGGACATAGGGCCTGATTCCCAAGTGAGCCTTGGTGTTCTTTATCAGTGGAGACAGTTTTCAACACATTTCATTCTAGTCCTTCTAGTTGCAGGGCTTTACTCGTGCTAGGCTAGCGCACGGCAACGGGCAATGCTAGCCTGCTATTAAAAACACTCCACAATACACCAGAGGTAAATCAATTATAACGCCAGACTATAGATTTAAATGTCTGTGTTGATGGAATAATGTTAAGAAATAAAACTAACCTAACGTTGACAAGAGATTCGTAGCAAAGAACGTTTCGTGAAACCTGTGAGTTGTTAAAGTAGAGCTTAAAGTAGAGGTTTACGAATGACGTTGCGTTAAGAAGGTTTGGAGAAAACGGGCCCTGGAATCTAGACATAACACAAACAATAAAAATAATTAAGGCTTGCACTGGAACTTCTTGTGATTTGCGTATAAGGAATAATGTGTATACGATTTTAGATTTCGGGGATTTTCTGACGCTTTTATCTAAAGCGACTCACAACAATTTATTCACACATTCACGCACCAACAGCGGAGTCAATCACGCAGGGGTACAGCCAGCTTGTCCGGATTAGGGCGAGGTATCTTGCTCAGGGACACTTTGACAGTCAGCTAGGAGGAGCCGGGGGTCGAACAATCAACCTTCCGGTTACCACTCAACCCGCTCTACCCCTGAGCTATTGCCGGCTACTTGCTGCTTAGTTGTTTACTGTACTAATTTACTAGTATTTACAGTAGCTCTGACAGCACCTGTAAAACCACTACATAATACCGTACTACGAATAGGGGTGGTCCAAGACAACGGTTTTGGTACATACTGCCTTTTCCAAAACTATGGGGTGCTCTGGTAAATATTCAGGCTTCTTCTTGGCCACAGGTGAGGATGCCAGCTCACATAGAACCTCTCTCGTGTAGGAGATTCTCACTAAGACAAAATGAGTGCACATGTTTAATAAATTTAAAATAAATAAAATTACATCATACAGTACCAAGTAAACAGCAATATGTGAATTATACATTCGTATGTGATCTTTTAGTTTTTTTTAATGTTAATAAGAAACTCCAATATGAAGTCAATCACGTCAACCACCCAATCATGAAGTGTTTAATGTCTTTATGGACCGAAAATGGCAGATAATATGAGATAATAATGAAAATCTGATTACACTTTCTAAATAATTACCCTTATAACTTTCTATTTCCAATACATGAGCCTCATGGCTGTTTATATGTCAAGTTATTTTGGGACAGGGCAACATGTTAAGTCAGGCTAATATAGCAGGCAGCGATATATCGCACGTTTTTAACCATACTACACAGTAAATTGAGTATGATATGTTTATATATAGTAAAATAAATATTGGAATTAGTAAGCTATTCCATCAAATGTCTGTATTTCCTTACCTTGCTTCGGTGTTTGTAGGCGAGTTATATTGTAGAATTGCTCTACAGTAATATTCTTCTTGGACAGCAAAAAGATGCATACAGATTAATAAACTGATTGGGAATAATACAGCGATACAGGGCACTGATGGTTTAAACTCATTTGCCACAAAAAAGCCTTACCTGTTGATGCTCCACCGGTGTGCCCACAGGTGTGTCTGGGGGTCCATCATCAGACCCTAGTGGAGGTAGTTGTAAATAGAGCTATAACTATATGGCCAGGCTAAGGCGCTCCATGCTCTCCTTTACCCTGGTCCAGGCTAAAGCCCAACATGCTCTCCTTACCCTGGTCCAGGCTAAAGCCAACATGCCCTGCATGCTCTCCTTACCCGGTCCAGGCTAAAGCCAACATGCTCTCCTTACCCCGGTCCAGGCTAAAGCCAACATGCTCTCCTTACCCCTGGTCCAGGCTAAAGCCAACATGCTCTCCTTACCCTGGTCCAGGCTAAAGCCAACATGCTCTCCTTACCCCGGTCCAGGCTAAAGCCAACATGCTCTCCTTACCCTCGGTCCAGGCTAAAGCCAACATGGTCTCCTTACCCTGGTCCAGGCTAAAGCCAACATGGTCTACTTACCCTGGTCCAGGCTAAAGCTAACATGCCCTCTTTTACCCTGGTCCACGGTGCTGCGCCGCAGGGGTCGAGCCGGCTCCAGGTGCTTCTGCAGTCTCCTTCTCGCCAACGTTACCTCCATCCTGTACAACACTTGAATTACTGCAAAATAACATCCAACTCTTCGCAGTTGCACAGGAATACATCGACATACTTAACTTTGTCTCCACCTTTAACTCTTTGATGTCAAAAAATACAAATTTATTGTAAGTGGAAAAGGTATGTAAAAAAACATTTAGCAGAGGACAAAATGTGACCTATGCTAAACGTCCCCTTTAGTGACTCATTTGACCCTCGGAGACGGTTGGTCTCCCGCGTAACGCTCCTAACAGTTCAGAGGTGAAAGCGCTTTCGGTTCAGCCTCACAAGTTCTGGGTGAGTTTCCACCCGCCCTGACCTTGTGCGGAGATGCCAACATGCCGAGAACAAACTGTGTCCAATGACGTCATGTCCATTATTTGTTAGTGAAAGGTATGTAAAAAAACATTTAGCAGAGGACAAAATGTAACCTATGCTAAACGTCCCCTTTAGTGACTCATTTGACCCTCGGAGACGGTTGGTAACTTAACAGTTCAGAGGTGAAAGCTTTGGTTTCAGCCTAAAGTTCTGGGTGAGTTTCCACCCGCTGACCTTGGGGAGATGCCAACAGCCGAGAACAAACTGGCAATGACGTCATGTCTTTTTTTTATTCAACATAGTAGGCATGCACCGGTCGACCTGCCATAAATCGGACGGACATTACGAGGGCCTAGGAAGACACCTGCCTAGCATCACACACACAGACCGCTGTACAGTCGACACCTGCCTAGCATCACACACACAGACCGCTGTACAGTCGACACCTGCCTAGCATCACACACACTAGACCGCTGTACAGCAGTTCGGCCGACATTTGCCATCAGTCCACCGTTCAGTTAATTCACCAGTAAAAGTCAACTGTTCAGTTGATTAACCAGTAAAAGATAACCGTTCAGTTGATTAATTTCAGTTTAAAGTATTTAAACCGGTAAACCGACAATAACCATGACATGATAGCACGCCTCGGTCGGTGAGCTAGGACTGACCACTTTTATTATAAGTTCGACCACCTGACTAATCTTCCTCGCTTAACAGGACACATCTTTATCAACCGAGTCCAATTAAACATATTATGTTGATAACGATGTTGGTTTGTACAATATATTCAATTAAAATGTCCTTTATAAATCATTCACCTGTCTCTCCTGGGAACATACGCTCCCTCGTTGGTTTTCCAGAGCGGGATGAGTGATATCCCTCCGCGGTGGCTTGTCAATCAGCAGAGATGGATCTGTCTGATATCCCTCCACGGAGCCCTAACAATCAGCCGGTTGACGACTGACTTTGTCGACGTTTACAGCTTTTAGAGCACACATTTATTAAATCCACCTTACTCTGAACATCCTGCATGATTTAAACCAAAGCTATACACGGAATAATTACTTGGATGTTTCACTTTTCCTGCAGCATTAACGGGATCCTGCTCCATAGTACAATCTTATTAAAACCCAAGCACTTGTCACTTTAAGTTTACTATAAAGAAAAACAATTGGCCAATAAATAAAGGTCCTGTTGCCTTTTTTCCATGTTAAATTGTTGGATGCAGGTCAATTAATACATTTAACATTGGTAAAACGGAAACCTAAAATACAATGCATGTGAAACCAATTACACCACTACATAGATTAAACTGAATACATTGGTGTTGGCTTCTTTCAAACATTGTCAACTAATAAGACAAAGCTAACCGTAGTAACAGAATAAATGGTCCTGGGTTAGTTATGCTGTGAACCCTTCAAAATACAATTAATAAGAGCGGGCCTATGAACGACTAGCGCCCATTCTTGTCCTGCGCTCCTTTTTGAGTGACAGGCTTCAATTTGATTCTGTAGTAGCTAAATAACAGTATTAGCTGTGTTTCATTTCTATGAAATAATTTACGGTAACATATTAAAAGTCTCACCTTGCTTTCAATTAAAAAAACATTTCCTTTTTTGAAAAAACTTTACTTCTTTACCTTTGCCTTGTGGGGCATCAAGTCATGACTGGAAATGAAAAGTAAACCTTGACCAACAAATTCTTATACAAAAATGTGCATACAGACAATAACTAACAAATCCTAAATGAGTCAAAACCAATTAAATAACTTGGCCTGTCTGCCAAGACCCCAGTTTAATTGATGACATTGTCTATGTTGAGATGCAAATCTTGCATTAAGGTTTTCCTCCTAAAATAGTTAAACAAATTCAATCCCTTTCCAAATATATGTTTCAGAACTTTTCACAACAGATGTCAAACAAAATAATGCTTACGTGAAACGTTCAATTAAGTGAAGCAATTGTTGGTAATAACATTTGTATTCAAAATAAAAACAGTGACGATACATTGACTTATGGTTAAAGATCATCTCAAAATAAAGAACCAATTTGACAAACAATGGCTTAATAAAAAAGAACCAAACATAATTAAAATTTTATAAGCCATTTGTTTTAAATATAACCCCGAACCACACCCCATGTTCACACAAAAACCAGCTGTATTTTTCGATTACCAATTGGTCTTCCACTGAGTTCTCGAACTGCCGTTAATGCCTCCTGGCGAGATTCAAACACTACTGTGGCAGAGCCTTTTGGCATGCCATTTTTATTGTACTGCAGTGAGACAGATCCAGGGATGACACGATATCCATAGCAAAAGTCATAGACCTCATCCATCTTGATTTGAGATGGCAAGTTGACAAGCTTTAGGCAAGTGGGACCATCGAAATTCTGTGCAGGGGGAGCCATGTCTGTGTGCGATGATCCATTCCCTCCCCCTTGAGGATAATGCACAAGAGAATCCCTACCACTGCCACCATGGATTTGAACCTGGAGATTAGCCATCGGCATATCAGCATGGGATGGTTCCCTCATGTTTGGGTAGTCCATGTCACCAGGATAGGGGCCCTCGCTGCTGCTCCGTGCAGAATGCCTTTCTTCACATGGCATTGGCTCTTGAAGCACTGGGGGCTCCACACCGAACTCCCGCATCTCAGACCGTGCAATGCATTTCAACACCACTTGTGACCCAAGAAACCTCTGCCCATTTAGAGATTGAGCATTCATAGCCTCTCCTTCAAACTGAAAGACAACCAAAGCCTCTCCAATACCCGCACCTTTGTGGTCACGAAGCAAGAGAACACTATCCTCAGTTATATTCAACCCAAAGAAGAAGTCCATGATCTCGACTTTTCGCACATCAAAGGGCATATTCTGAACATAGAGACACACTTTCTCAGAGTCGTATGGATCTCCTTGCCGACTTGGAGGGCTTCCTTTAAATCTTTCCGTCGCCTCGGAAGGTCCATCCTTAGGGTTACGCGACTCCAGAATGGAGAGCATCTTCTCTCTTGATATAGGAGATATATACACATTCCTGTTGAGGAATTCTTCTTTGTGGTGAGTCAGGGCAGCACAGTAGTTGCTTAGGCTTTTAAAGAGCACAAATGCTGATCTTGTTCTCCTACCCCCTCTGTCTAGTAGGTACAGTATCTGGTCATCCTGAAGCCTTGCATGGTGGAAAAGTTCTTTAATGTTTCTTTTATCCGTTGAATAAGACAGATTTTCCAGCAAAACACAAAACTCTTCAGTGCAAGCAGAATTGGGCAGGATGGCAAAAGGGGATCGTGATCTCAGGCGATGTGGATGCCTTGCAAGTTCCTGTGGTGACTTTCCTTTTTCAAACTTGCCATTATTGTTGTATCCTCCAACACCACCAAGCTCATGCCATTGTTGTTCAGTTGCCAAATACACTTCCACAAACCGTGACCCAATGTATCCCCTATCTCTCTTTATGCCATCTCTTGCATCCTGTCTTGTTGCAAATTTAACAAGCCCTAGCCCATTATTTTGACCACGCCCATTTTTCATTAAGATTATGCCATCAACCAGCAAACCATCAAAAAACTGTCTCACATCAGATTCAGTCACAGAGAAGGGCATTCCCTTCAGAAACACGTACAAGTCATCATTGGAGGGAGCTGCAGTCCTCCGGTACCTGGTCAGAGAATGACCTGCCCTGCCACCCGAACTCCTGCCTGCATCTGGGTGGTTAGTTCTTCTAGGTCCCACTGGAACATCACCATGGAGTCGTCTGGACTCTTCCTTCAGTGGTCTCTTCTGATCCAGCTCTGCATTTTTTGTACTTTCTTCCAGAAGGCTCTGCATCTCCGATTTACTGCTCAGTAGCAAGTTAACAGGGGACCCCTTGATACAGCCTCCTGAACGTATCATGGCTCTTCTTGCATCTTCATCAGATGCAAAGATGATGAAAGCCTCTTCATTCTCCCCACCAATAATATGCACCCCACCATCAGGGATTTTGAGGCCAGTGAAGAAAATGCGAATGTCCTCAGAACCTGCTGTGATTCTAAGGCCCTGTAAACGGATGACCACCGCCATGCCGACGCAAAAACAACAGCACCTGCAGACAGAGGGGTACAGAATCACATTATTGCTGACGAAGCCTTGCTTGTTTCCCATTCATTCCTAGGCAGTCCAATACAACACCACTGAACTTCATTGGAAGGGTGTACTTCAATACATGGAGGAACACCATTAAAGATAGCCACTGCAACAAGCATGAAAGAATTTAAGTGCAGTCCTCAACAAATAGATTGGAAAATCCAACAAAAACAAAGCAATCACTCTTGATTGCAGAATGAAAGAAATACGATCAGGTTGCCATTTCTTCTCAGACACCCAATAGTCTGATATAAGATGGCTCTTGGTAAATACACTCACCTATGGCC
Organism: Melanogrammus aeglefinus; assembly: GCA_900291075.1. Taxonomy (NCBI): domain Eukaryota; kingdom Metazoa; phylum Chordata; class Actinopteri; order Gadiformes; family Gadidae; genus Melanogrammus; species Melanogrammus aeglefinus. The sequence continues at coordinate 54,533 of OLKM01000893.1, forward strand.
AAGGAAGTGCAATCTACAAAAATGATGTTAACACAACCAACCAGATGCAACCAACAAGATCCTCAAAATAATTGCCCAACCAAAAATGATATTCCATAATGAAGCCTTTAGGACCAAAGATTCCTCTTGTTTTTCATGAAAAGCATTCCACCCTTAATTGCATTCCAGCTCAAAAAACTTTACATGCTTTTGTTTTAATCAAGACCAGTACAGTAGAATCCAACAGACTTCACCAGTCAGAATCCACACACTATAATTAACAAACCATCTTAACCTTTGAGGGTTGGCGAATTTGAAGACAAAGTATGTTTACAAAACAGTCCATCTGAAGAAATGTTATTTATACGCCAACCAAAAACTGTATTAGAGCAAAGTTATTCCCTACCCAGAATATCAAATCTTGGAAGTACAAAATTATCTGAACTGCTACTATCTGATATCAGTTGACCATGGTTTGGCCATGAATGCCTGGCACGACTATTTTTCATTCTAGGTTTCACATTATGCATCGCTCAGCTCAACCAATTGTGCAATTTTTCAGCAGTAATGCTGACCAAATATTTGAGCTGTACTTGGAAAATCCGGATTTCTGCAAATTGGTGGACAGCTTTTGAGATCTGAAGCACTCTTTCTGGTGAAGGTTGGGAAAAAAATAAAAAGACCAAACATGTGATGACAGCAATTTGAAAACAAATATCAAACTTCCTATTTATTTAAGTAGCCACTAGCCTAATTAAAACTCGAGTGAGACAATGGATGTCACTGGTGACATTAGTACAATCTTTGATGAAACCAAGTATCACTCACCTCCAATATCATGGTGACTTTTACAGCATAATTTAACGTTTAAACAAGATCCAGAGATCCCACATAGGTATAAGGCCACAGTCAGAGAGAATTTCCTCAGATCATGCAAATACTTTATAACTAAAAGCTTAACCATAACTAGTATTAACAGTATATTGAACATTCGGTTTCAAAAGAAACGTGTCCAACTAATCCTATACAAACGAACGTACAAGACAACAAGCAGCGATGGCTAAAATATATGAAAACTAGCCCAATCTAACTTCAATCAATGCAAAACTGCCACACTTCTAACCAGGCCATCGGTTAACACGAATCACCCGCATTCACTACTAACAGTGACTAGCAAAACACAGGTGTCCTTCTTAGCTGTGAAGTTGAGGCAGACATTACAACACGTCGCTGTGGGAAAAAAACATATTATTCATCATGAGGTGACTAAACGTTAAGAGATTGACATTAAATTAATGAGATTAAAATGAGTTGTTTTTTTTACAATTAACAAACAACGCAGGCCTAATCATTGGCAACCGTGTTGTAAGCTACCGCTAGTTTGTTGGAATTACTAGTCATAATAAAACAAATCCATTATACATCATCAAGGGCTAACATAAAAGCCTACTTGAAAAAAAATAACGATTTAAGTGCCTTTTTTTATGCCATCATCATAACAAAGTCGGTGTGTGTATTTGCTAACGAATGCTATCAAGCTAACCAGGCCTCAAGCGCTAGCTAGGCAGCTACACCCCTCAGCACAGCTACCGACGTTACCCTATCTAAGCATATTTTACGTATTATCAGGCCTAGCTAAATGTCCAAACTTACAGAAACGGCTAGCACTGAGGAGAAATGTACTTTCAGCAGAAACCAAACTTGATCTATTAGATAAATGCAGCCCCGTCCCACGCCACGTTCCTGTAGTGAGTGAGTCCTCTTGTGGCCTTGAGCCCCGCCAGTTGGGGGAGCTGTTGGGTGACATTTAGCAGCAACGAAAAACACACTTAGGTCAATATAACTCTATATAAAGGTTAGGGGAGAAAGAGCAGTGGTGTAGTCGTTTTTATTGTAGTGGGTTACTGTGATGATTCCCTCCCTGCCTCGTACACAACTGTCCCGCCGGTACGTGTACGTGGTTGGCGCTTATGAGGGTGTCGCCCCACACTCACTAACGCAGGGGTCTACAATCTGCTGCATGGATTTAAGAATGCAACGATTATCAACAATCATGGAACGCTGAATAGGCTTGACAGTTTTAATAACAGTATGAACAAATCGAACACAAAAATTATAAGTTGTCCTTTGTGTATAGTAGCAATAGCACCTGCTGAACAAGGTCAAAATCTACTCAAAATAATTTAATAAACTGTTTACAACCAAGGCTAACCATGAGATGAAATGAGACTAATGTTTCACTCTTTTAATTGCTCTAATTTTAGCTCTAACTGTTATCTAACATACCATACAGTGTGTAAAAGTCTAAAGCTATACTCTCATTTGCATAGTAATTACTTTATGAATTTCAATTGTGTAAAGACTACCAACTGCAGGTTGGCTGACATTAACCTAACTTTCTTTCCCTCCACTCTAACCAAGGATGCCTGTTATTAAATTCCCTAGCCTGACACTCAGTCCACAAGGCTGGTCAGGGGTTCTCATCTAACATTAACAAGGAGATATGGGATTAAAACATTGTGTTGACTACTTGTTATGTGGTATCACATTAATATCAGAGGACTGGACACACACACACACACACACGCACGCACGCACACACACACACCACACACACACACACACACACACACACACACACACACACACCACACACACACACACACACACACACACACACACACACACACACACACACACACACACACACACACACACACACACACACACACACACACACACACACACTTCCGAAGCGGAAGCAGTAGATTTTTGGCCAGGCTTAAAACTAACTAAAACACTGCAATAGTGTAAGTTGGCTTTTCGTATTGTAATCTTGCAATTGTAACTTTCAATCTCTGTGGGAGGCCAATCACAGTGCGAGAGGGATGGGCTTGGCCCGCCAACTAACATGCAGAGAGATGCAGGGGCAGCTTCGCGTTTCATAACAGAGACAGGGCAGAGCACGAGTATGGGGTTAGAACAGTCTCATTAATAATGAATGCACAGAGAAGGCTTCGCAAATGTATTTTATGGTTTATATATAAATAACTCTCTTCTCAGAAATACATTTCAATGCAAACACAAATGGATATCGGTATGTAAAATAAATCCATAAACAAAAATAAGTTTCACAAACACATTTCTGATCCACACACAAATGTGTCTTGTTTTAAATAAATCTAATATAAATTCATAAAAATATGAATTCAAAAAATATTTGCAATTTTCATTTATATACAAACTGTTAAACTGGAATTTACAAGACGCTTTTCATTTGTGAACTTGTTTGCATTTGTGTGTGAACTTGTCTGTATTTATATGTGGATTTTTGAGACTCCTGACGTGGCTGGATTCACAATTGCACTTTTTTTCAACAAGGAACTCTCTGTAGCCAATCAGATACCTCTCTCGTTTTCAGCCAATCACATGACTGCAGTGACTGGGTTTTTACCTATGGTTTTTACATTGTCGGTGCCGTTTACTACTTTAACTGCACCGATAATCCCAAAGCCCAGTTGAAACTGGGCGTAAAATACACCGTTTTTCTACATTTGATGGTGTTTTTTACGGCCTAATGAAGGTGATACGTGACTAAATGATGGCGTTTTCTGGCGGGGTTGGCTTGCCATACTACTGCTGCAACGCGCCTCCGTTTGTGTCTGCTCTGCGCGATCACGTTGACAAAGGAAGAGAGGTGTGCGAGGAGTGAGGGAGGGGGGGCATTGTTGGGGCATTATTACCACACGTTTTTAATTGTCGAGCCTTTATAAATGATAATGTCGGCTTGGGCCACATACACTGTTTAAAAAAACAAAAAAAACAACTTTCTGATTATTTTTTTCAAAAGGGCACTTCATTGGGCCATGGGGCAAAGGGCAGGTGCTGTAGCAGCACCTTGGGTCTACCTGTAGACGCCACTGCTGCCAACTATTAATCAACTATTATCAATACGAAATAAGTAAACAAAAATACATAGCATTAATCCTCGTTTAATTGTGTGATATACTTGTCCCTGCCAGCAACAATTTAAATGTGTCTGAACGTCAATGATTTGGGCTAGGCTAGTTATTGGTCATTCGAAATAAAGCCCTCCTCCAAGTCAGGGGCACCGGCCACGTTGCAGTCAATGTAAGCTTGCTAACTTTTTGCTGCATTGGTGCAAGAAAATCCGCCCTCGGGTCGCCAATAGTATCGCTTTTCTTTTTTGTTCTCACCACATGATTGGACAATTCAGCGAATCAATGAAAAAGGTTTTTTTTGATCGACTCAGCAGCATTCGCGCAACACAACTACATGTAGAGAAGAGATAGTTCGTTAACTAGCAGAGTCGTAAGCACTTTCCACCCATTTCAGTAGCGGAATTGGACTCCCCAAGCAATGTCATACTTAAAAAGAGCAAGTAAGTTAGACTAAGTTTTTAGTCTTTTGGCCTGTAGCATAAACTGTCCCATATTTCTAACTGCATTTGAAGTGTTATGTTTGTTCCATATATATGACAAACTGGGTGCAGCATAATGTTTAGTTCCTAGCCATGTTTGCATTAGCAGTCCAACAAACTGTACACGCTCATAGCTCTCACGTAGGCTATTTCCCTCCAACTGGCGCTCAGCCTCATGGTTAAGGTAGTCCAATAAATCTTATCAACACATCTCCCTTCCTTTAGAAGTAAAGCATTTTCTTTCTAAACAAATGCATTCAAAATAAGTAACTGCATTACCACATAACAACAAATTAACAACATTTGTTTAAGTAATACTTTAGCTTGACTGTAAGCATCAAACTTTGCTTTCTCAGTATAGCTTTCTCAGTTCAAGATATCCAATACCAAACATAAATTATACTGCCATAACCACACTTACAAACATTCACTTATTTATTTACAACCCTTTATACAACCCTTTATTTATTGGACTACTATATATATATATATATATATTATATATATATATATATATAAATATAATATATATATATATATATATATATATAATATATATATTTCCCCCCCATAGTGCATAACTCCATCAGCAGGATTCTATCAATCTCTCAGGTGGTTTAACCATCCTGCTGGGTCTGTGTTTCACCACTGGTGAACTGGGTACGGTTTGACCAGAGTCAGTAGTATTCAGGGAACTCTGACAATTTCTGTTGCCCGTAGTGGTGTTTGTCACTTCTGGTGGCTGTGTGACAGTCTCGGAGCAGTTCGTTTGTAGACGGATGTCCACACGATTTCTCCTCAGGGCTGATCCATGATCTGCCTGGATAAGGTAAGAACGAGCTGCAACCTCCTGTTGTACAAGTCCCTGCTGTGCAGGGATGTAGTGGTCAAATTAGAGGTGGGTAAACTATGAATTTTGTGATGAGACCGACCTTGACACAACCCAACGCAAAGTGTTGCGACTCTGTAAGGCTAGCCTGGCATCAATTAAAGTCATATTAAATCAATCAATGACAGTCAATGAATGTGTTTATAGTTTATTCAAGTTATTCAAATTTGAACAGTAAAGAAAAGTATGTGTAGATTAAGAACTATCTATATATGGCATGTGTGTATGTGTGTGTATTAGTGTGCATGCTTTTCACAGTAGTGCCCGGAGGGCCCCTTTGTCCTCCACGTCAGGTCCTGCCTTGCAGGAGCGTGTGTGGTTCATGGCTCCCCCGTGCTTCACCAGCCAGGACTTCACAGACAGTGTTGGATTGAACACTTTGTGCGTGGTGGGCCATTCAGTTGAATAAACATCAAGGACGACACTGTGACCATGTGCAGACTGCATCTCAGGGGCCACACTATGATGTTCATTAAGCTGAACCCCCTCTCACACTCAGCAGTGCTAACTGGAATGAGATGGTGGATATTCAGGAGTGGTGCAAGGTTTGCTGGAATGATGCTTGAGTTATCCTTGAAATCCCTATAGCCTTCAAGAATTTTTCTGTTATCAAGTCTGAACCTAGCGACCGAGCTATAGCGAAGTTGATACGCCAAAACTCTGACTGACTTTCGCTCATTTTGACATGGGCAGTACACGGATAGCATGACCACGCATTGGCCAATCAGAATGGTCGTAGTCATTTAATAGTTTGTCAAGTAAAATTGATTTATAAATCACAAAAACAACTCATGTGAATTGATCACCTTCAGGCTTACTTTGTACTTGAGGCCTTTTTCGGGCATCTGCTGGAGCTGGATCTGTGGGAGCACTCGAAGGTCTCTTCAAAAATCGCCTGATATCCATGGCTAATTAATGACAGGTAGGCAGGCATGATAATCCAGAACACGTAGGGCCATGTGTTTACATACTTCCTGTTTACATATTTTCCAGGATCCTGATTGGGGTTGCCGCCGCAGCCGCAATGCACTGATGGGAGGGTCACAGACCATAATAGCATAGGCCTACAGCGCAGATGAAAATGATTCAGACTACAGTGTTTATTTGTTCAACAATATTAAACTTTGTCTTAGGTGTTTTAAAATGATACCAAATTTATTATTCCAACGGCAGAATACAAGGCACAGGGAACTTTGAGGTGCGAAAACGCCACTTAGCGGTGCGTAAACGCTATTTAGAGGTGCGTAAACGCTATTTCCTAAATTCCAGAGGTGCGTAAACGGCGTTTACTTGCGTTTAACCTCCACTACAGCCCTGCTGCTGTGTCCATATTCCTGTCGAGTAGTCCAGAAGGCGGACTCTGTCCCCCTGCTTCAGGTAAGGCAGCTGTTTTGCACTTTGGTCATGCCTTTTCTTCTGCTTCACTTTCTCCTCCTCTTTGCCTTGCCTTACTTTCACTACTCCCTTTGGTTTTAGCAGGTTCTCGTGAATGGGCAGATTAGTGCGAATGCGACGTCCCATCAACATCTGGGCTGGTGACAGGCCATTTTGCAGTGGCACGCTCCTGTACATCAACAAACTTTAGTGAATGTCCTCATTTCCGTCATGTGCTTTCTTCATTATTCCTTTGATGATCTTAAATGGTACTGGCATAAAAGGCAGTCGATGGAACTGCCCCTGCCTACCTCCGAGCATTGCTAAAGCCACACACCCCAGCTCGATCCCTCCGCTCAACTACCTCAGCTGGATGTCTGGTACCGCCATCGCTAAGAGCTTAGCAAAGGTCGTCCAGCGACTGCTGGACGACTGCTTGCGACTGCTAGCGAATGCTTCAAATTCGCAGCTTGAAAACTGTGGTCCATTATCTGAAAACAGTTCATTTGGGACTTGGGTTTGTATGGGAGACATACTTCACAAGAAGCCGTAGCATGGCTGATGTCTGTGTTCATTCTTGGCCAATACATAACTTCTCGTGCCCTCCGCTTGCATTTTCTTCTCCCAAATGTCCTTCATGTATCTTTTGTAACATTTCCTTTCGCATTGCAGGTGGAATGACAAACTTGTTTCCTTTGTATATGATGCCATCCACAACAGTGAGTTCTGTTCTACACATCCAGTAGTCCTGTACTGCAGCTGGACATGTTTGTCTTTGTTCAGGCCATCCTCTCAGGATTGTCTCTTTTGTGTTCTCATGGTGTGGTCTTTCTCTGTCTCTTTTCTGATCTGCTCTCTTCTCTCTTCAGAAACAGGCAGGGATGACACTATCATGTCCACATACGCCTTTATTTGTGCATTTCCTGTTTCATCTGTCCTTTCATTTTTGTCCACTGCACGAGAAAGCGTGTCTGCAGCGAACATGTACTTGCCTGGTGTGTAGTTCATAGTCACATCGTATTTTTGCAGCCGTATCATCATGCGCTGTATCCTCATAGGACAGTTGTTGAGTGGCTTTGACATGATTGACACCAGTGGCTTATGGTCCGTTTCCACTTCAAAAGCTGCGCTCTGGACGCATAGGCGACAGGTTGCCAGTCTTTGTCATGCAACTGTAGCAATACTGCCCCTAGTCCGTACTGTGATGCGTCAGCTGTAATCCATGGGCTCTCCTCCGGGTCATGGAACTTGAGAACAGGCTCGATGGTGAGTATTCTCTTCAAGTTTTTAAAGCAGTCTTCCTGTTCATGTGACCATGTCGATTAATTTTTGTCCTCCAGGAGATGCCAGAGTAGCACTGACTTTGTTGACAGCTGAGGTATGAACATTGCAAGGTAAGTTTCCATACCTAGAAACCTTCTGACGTCATCCTTATTTTCAGGACGTTCCATGTTCTCGATGGCTGACATTTCCTTGGGTCTGGACTAATCCCTGCCTCAGAGACTACATCCCCCACAAATGTCAATGACTTTACTCCAAACAGGCACTTGTCTTTGTTGAGTTTTAAGTTTACTTGTCGTGTTAGGTCGAGCACCTGTCTCAGTCGCACATCATGTTCTTCTCGGCTGGACGCCCACACGATGATGTCATCCATCATGGTATCGACTCCTGGTATGTGTTCAAAGATCATGTGTATTTTCAAGCCTGGTCTCACAGGAATCCGTGACATGACTACGGACGCTTAACTCAAAATCCGTGGGATCATCACGGAAACACGCCGATTTCCGTAATATGCGCACAGATCACCGTTTCACCGAGCGAGTGGACCTGGTCACACAGGGATCCGTCAAATGACTATATATATATATATATATATATATATATATATATCACCTATATATGTCACTTGATTTCGTGCTCATGCGCACAACCGTTAATCTATTGAATCGTGTCCCAGAGCACGGTTGCACCTTTTTCGTCTTCCACAGAACGGAATGTCAAACCATTCATTTTGAGTTAAGCGCCCGTGGTCGACTTGCTCGTTGAAACGGGGATCTGTGTTTGTGCCATGAAATATCATGAAATGTTATTAACTTGCATTGGCTCAAATTCTGTGCGCATATTACGGAAATCGGCGTGTTTCCGTAATGATCCCACGGATTTTGAGTTAAGCGTCCGTAGTCTTTTTACGGTTTCCTGTGAGACCAGGTTGGTATTTTCTTGTGGTAGACTTCTGGCGCTGACAGGATCCCGTATGGCAGACGTAAGAATCTGTACCTTCCCTCTGGCGTGTTGAATGTACAAAGCTTGGAGCTTTCCTCGTCTAGCATCATTTGCCAGAACCCCGACGACGCATCCAATTTACTGAATCACTTAGCTCCAGCAAACTGTGCCATGATCTTTTCTCTTGTCGGCAACTTAAAGTGTTCTCATTTAATTGCTTTGTTAAGATCCCTTGGATCCAAAACACATTCTCAGCTTTCCATTGGGCTTTTCCACAGCGACCAGTGAGCTGACCCATGATGTAGGTTCGTCAATTTTCTTGATCACTCCTAGTATCTCCATTCTAGTTAACTCTTCTGTGAGTTTCCCTCTCAGCTTGAATGGTATTTTTCTGCATCGATGAACTACTGGAGGCACATTTTCATCAACTTGAATTTTGTATTCCCCTGGTAAACATCCAAGCCCCTCAAAACAGTCACTGTATTCCTCCATGAGTGAGTCATGTTCATTAGCAGGTTTAGATGAGACTACAAAGACTCTCTTTACAAGGTTTAGTCGTTGGCATGCTTGTAATCCCAGTATTGGCTTGACACTCATATCAACAATCAACTACATTGCTTTTATTTGCTTACCGCTGTGTTCTTTGACCGGCATCTTTTCTCCAGTGTATCCAGTCACTTTTGTTTTCACAGGGAATATTTTGCTTTTCACAGCGAGTTTCTCATACTCATTCACAGATATGAGGTTGACTGAGGCTCCCGTGTCCAGTTTGAATGGAATGATAGTCCTGTTAACAGTCAATGGCACTATCCATTCTTCTTCATCTTTAGCTTCCTTTATATGCACCACATCCACAAAGAACTCCTTAGGTTCCTCTTCTACTGCATGTACCTTCTTTTTCTTAAATGCATCCGCTTTGCAGTATTTTGAGAATTGGTTATTTTTCCCGCAGTTATGATACCCTTTGCAATATGCTGGACACGACATTGGTTTGTGGCTTCCTCGACATTTTCCACATTTAAAGTCTGTTTCAGCCTCTCTTTGCAACTTGTATTTATTTGGATGCTTGGAGTACTGTTCTCCCGTTTTTATCGCCTGTACTGCTGTCTCTTGCTTGCGCAGCTCCTTGGCTTGAGCACGTGTGGTTTCTGCTGCTCTGCACATGTTAAAGGCATAATATGTAACAATTGTACCTTAAAATAAGAGCTTGAAAAAAATTGTGCCGCTACAATGACTTTTAATAGGGCGATTTCCGCCTCCTTCACTGCCATCGGGGGTCTGTACTCAAATTACTACGCTATGTAGCTTTCTTGGCGATGCCCGCCGCTCGGGCGGAAGTAGTTCGACCTGCTTTCTGGCAATGATTACGCAATGACATATAGATCCCCGGCCTCCACGCCCTTTATAATCAAAGCTTGCGTAGTCTGATCATCATTCAGTCATACAGTCATACAAACATACAGTCATATTTCTGTAAAATCTTTGAATATTCTTACCTCGGTTGACATATTTTTTGTTTTCTGATCACGTCTTCACTGACTCCACTCACCAGTATACAAGTGAATGCAGCGCGACTTCAAACATGCACCTATCGTAAATGTGTTTTTACGACACTGGAGTAAACGTTAAATACTAGTAAAAACCTTTAGGGGGAGCTCCAAGGGAAACCTGCATATTTTTGGAAACCTGCATATTGGGCCTTTAATAGTTTTGTCCAATGTCAAGTTTTGCTCCCGCAACAGTCTTTCTCTGAGTTCATTATCGGGTATTCCACAGACTATTTTGTCTCTAACTAGCGAGTCTTTCAAATTTCCAAATTCACACTAACTCAGTGTGTGCAACTCAGCTAGATACTGATCAAAACCTACTCCTTTTTTTTGATCACATGAGAAAAGCATATCTCTCACAAAGTACTCTTGTCCATTAGCTCATCCAGGCTCGCATCATCGTCAAGTTGGAAACTGTATATATCCAATGCGTCCTCAACTATCAGGTGCAGCAAGATAGACGCTTTTACTTTATCGTCTTCCTTTGCTCCACATCCACTTGCAGCCATATAGATGTGGAATCTCTGCTTAAACCTTTTCCAGTTATCAGCCAGATTTCCTGTTAGCCGCATAGGTGTTGGTGGACTTAGCTTATCCATGTTTCCTCTCTCCCGTTGCCTTGACGAGCCGACACCTGTTGCTAGCGTTAGCCTCTTCTGCTAATTGTTCCATATACAGGTATATTACAAACCGGGCGCAGCAGCATGTTTAGTTCCTAGCCATGTTTTATTGCATTAGAAGTCCAACAACTGTACACGCTCATAGCTCTCACGTAGGCTATTTCCCTCCAACTGGCGCTAAGCCTCATGGGTAGCGTAGTCCAATAAACCTTATCAACACATGAAGGGCCAATCCCATTACTTGGCTCACTGTCTCAACCCTACATCTCAACCCTAACCCTACCCTTACCCTCATTGCTCATGCTCATTGCTACCCCTAACCGATCCCCTACCAAATGGGACAATGCTACCCTGTGACGTCATCAAACCTTACCGCGGGCCGCCCGGCCGTGGACTGGGGTCGGGTGGCCCAGGGTTCGGGGAGCTGCCGGGCTCATGTCGTATGATATCCAGATCTTCCGAGAGTCCGTTCTACAGCCCTAACACATTACCCCATAAACATGCAATCAAATGGGCGAAATGGGACATGAAAATAGGGCAAGTGTTGACATGGAACTATCCATGTTGCGGAGATCGCAAGCTAATTCGCTAACTAGCGATTAGTGCATGACAATTCAACCCGCGGTGGTTATGTATCTGGTTATAACGAATGTCTATAATGCATTGAAACTACATTTCGATAAATATAACATTACTTATATAATATTACTAATATAATATAATATATTAGTATATTTTTCACCTGGAGTCACTAGAACATGGAAGATCTGGATATCATATGACATGAGCCCGGCAGCTCCCAGACCGCGGGCCGCCCGGCCGTGGACCGGGGTCGGGCGGCCCAGGGTCGGGGAGCTGCCCTGGGCTCATGTCGTATGATATCCAGATCTTCCGAGAGTCCGCGGCCGGGCTGCAGAGTATAATTAATAGTTAATTACAGAGAAAACACTTAAATTTGTGTTTCTCAAATCCTGTCGCATCTTTTCGCCCTCCATCTTGTCTAGGATATTTCTTGATTTTCAGTTTTCTCGCAAGGTGTTGTGGGAGCAAGTCACAACTGAAGCGCTTTGAGGGTGCCCATCGAAAATCTAAATTTTGAGGGGATGTTAGCCCTCCCCCTTACCCCTTAAGCTACCTTTAAACTTGTATCGGGACATGGCTCCATGGCGCGTGAACGCGCAACAGCGAGGGCTAGGGCTGAGATTTTCCTTTGAGCCAAGTAATGGGATTGGGCCTAAGTAGACATTGAGACTCACAAAAAAATGTACGCTATAGGACACTGATCATGACTTGTCTCAATATCAGAATAACAACAATGGGTCAAATAGCAATGGCTGGTGGAATGGCCATGAAGTAGTAGTCTAGTAGTCTAGCAGCAAGTCAGGATGTAGGCTATGAATCTGAATGAATAGTAGGTAGGCTAATAGGTAGTGGCCATCCCCAAACTGAACCAGAATACAGGAAATCAAATCCATTAAATTCAAAAAAGATTATGGGGGGGACCCCAGACCCCCTGTCTATTACCAACATTTTTGATCACCAGCCGCCACTGATCGCAACCAAATCATTTTTCAACAGTTTACCATTGTTTAAACCATTAAACAAATCTACGCATTTGTATCTTCAATAATATCTAAACTAAATTTCGATCACAGTTTTACTTTCATACCGGAATCGTTTTCAGTTGGTTTCATTGAAGCCGTCTGGTCAACGTTTGACGATTCAACACATGGTAATATAATAATTTTTCAACAATTTCGTTCAAACCATTGAACAAATCTACACTAAATGAAAATTCGATAGCTTTTATCCTTTTTTCAGAATCCCAGCTTTAGTTTTTTTTACACACACAGACACACACGTAACGTTTGGAACTCGATTCCACTCATTCGTCTTCTACCTTCAAAATGTTCAGCAGATTTCCTAGATTCATTGTAATGATTCAACCATCAGCTTCAGCAGTGTAGCTGAGTATTTCAGCGACAGCAGACATCATATGTCTTCAACATCCTTCAACTCATTCATAGCCTACTTCATTATAGGCCTACAGACTTCATTCTACATTCAAAATGTTCCGCAGATTTCCTAAGATCCAGTGTAATGATTCTTCAACTGTCAGCTTCAGCAGTGTAGCGGAGCATTTCAGCATCAGCAGACATTAGCAGTACCCTTCAACTCATTCATACTTCATCCTACAGACTTCATTCTACATTCAAAATGTTCCACAGATTTCCGAGATTCAGGGTAATGATAATTCAACATTTAGCTTCAGCAGTGTAGCGGATCATTTCAGCCTCAGCATTCACACCGCAATCTTCAGGGATTGCATTTTAGTGTGAATGCTGTAGCATTTACACTAATGTGTAAATGCTGTGAATGCTTTAGTGTGAATGCTGTAGCATTTAACACTAGATATTGAAATCTTTATTTATTATTCTTCTTCCCCTGTTTTTTGGTCTTCAACTCCTCCGCCATGCTTTCAGCTACAGAAATCTGTTCAAGGGTTTTTTTCAACCATTTACCTTCGTTCAAACCATTAAACAGATAAACACATTTGTATCTTCAATACTGTCTAACGGTATTTCGATATCATTTATACTATATTCAGAATCACAGTTTTAGTTTCAAACCGTCCTATTCTACTTTTTGTTCAATTTTTGGCAGGTGAAAATGCACATTTTGTGTTGTAATGGTCCTTTAAAAGAGTTCTACACTGTCTTGTGAGCTCTAGTGTTTATATTATGAAACTCATGAATGAGATCAAGTCATATTTAGGCAGAAATAACCATTCAGTAACTGCATTTGGCCTCCAACCAATTTTTGGCAGGTGAAAATGCACATTTTGTGTTGTAATGGTCCTTTAAAAGAGTTCTACACTGTCATGTGAGCTCTAGTGTTTATATTATGAAGCTCAAGAATGAGATCAAGTCATATTTAGGCAGGAATAACCTAACGGTAACTGCATTTGGCCTCCAATCAATTTTTGGCAGGTGAAAACTGTTTTTTATTTTAAAAGTAGGCATAAACAATAATATTAGATATCCAAAATACATCCAAACATGGGAAGCAAATAGGCTACTACGTCAGGCCCAGGACAGATAAAAAAAAACAACGCAGTCACGAGGATCATTGCGAAAAGTGATCATTTCTGTATTGAAAACACACCCATAAATCACATTCATTATAGTATAATTTCCAAAGACAATGCTAAACAAAGGCATCAGACATACCAAACACATAGGCCTACTACATGTCTAGATCACGTAGCCTAATTGCCTTGCCTTATTTCACTACAAACTACACTTTTGCCACAGTTATGATAATTACGTTACTTTATAAGAACTTTATAAGAAACATACCTTTTCTATAATTGCGGACGTACAGTTGAGTGTGTTTATGCATATTATGACCGTTTAATCTAAAGAAAATCAGACGTTTTATAGCGCTACCGCTCAACGGGCTGCTGTGCGCGCTCCCGCGGCCACAAATCAGATTCTGGCAGACGATCGCTTTTGGGCACAACACCTGCTGCAGCGAGGACGTTCATCAGTGTTGCCAGATTGGGCGGTTTTCCCGCTCTAGTGGGCTTCTTTTAATCACGCTATTCTCTTAAACACACGAACGCGCGCGCGCGCGCACACACACACACGCACGCGCGCGCGCACACACACACACACACACACACACACACACACACACACACACACACACACACACACACACACACACACACACACACACACACACACACACACACACACACACACACACACACACACACACACAGCAGCAGCAGTTCAGGACAATACATTTGACCTTTCAGATTCTTCAGTTCAATTAATTTTACATTTCTGAATGTTTAGCAATGCTTTGCGCTTTTCATTCAGCTGTCACTATTTGTTACCAACTATTTACATTTTCATGGTGAATGTTTACATTGTTTACTCCATTTAAGCTTTTGAACTTTTGTTCAAATTCCTTCACTTGATTTTGGCCATTAAACGTTTCTTCATGTCTTAATCTATGTGGCTTTATTAAACAAATATTTTCAACCTCACTTCTTACTACAGCACTCACCGCAATTTTTGCAGGAAATGCATTTACTAGTTTCATTATTGTCCGCGTTAAATTTATGCAAGAGCTGATGACCCCTAGCTCCACCTAGCGCTAATTTGCAGATTTCAGTATATTTCTGTTCTAGTATATAGGCCTATCTTTATTCCATATTCTAGATGTGGGAATAGATAACAAAAATAGCCTACCTTACTTACATGTGTACCAATCTCTTCCCTGTTGAACAGGTATTCAAGAATGACAACATAATCCGACTGCTGACAGAATTCACTAATTCGTCACAATGTCCTATTAATAAATAGATTTGTTTATTTATTTTATCTTCTCATCTCACGTCCACCGCCAAGCCCTTCCTCAGGGGCTGGATATATGTTCACCAGAGTGATCAGGTATCCTCCTGGCTCCTGCACCGTAAAAAGCTATTAGATACTGTTAAACTGTTACAACTGTGTTTGTGCTTTTATTGTATTACCTCCTGACTTCATAATTCTTCCTGCCTAGACCACCGACTGCCTACCAGGAGCAGCAGCATTTCATAAACATGAAATACGCCATGCACAACCTGTAGTGCTTCCTTCCTCCAACTCAGCGGAGAAGTATCAGATGGATCTCTGTTCCCCTGCTGACTTAAGGAGGTAGTGCTTCTTGTCTGACCTTCAATTGAAAAGATCTCTTGATGTACTATTTAAATGTTCTACCTGTGCTTCCACGGAAGTCCTGCATGCTAACTTTACTTTACCAACGATAATGTGGACGATAGGTGAGAAATTTTGAATATAGGCGCACCAGAAAGAGACAAATATAACAATGTGTTTGAGGAGCTCATGGGATCAGAACTTCACGGACCGTGGGTGGAGTGTTTTGGACAAAGACAAGGTTGCATTCGGCTGCACCTGCATTGGCTTTTTTGAATAACATTTAATTAAATTAAAATCCATTAACATTGTTTTACTATATATTTGGGCTGGACCAAGACGGCGAACCTGGTGAATGGAATACAATCATTCTGTCAGACGCTATTCTATCGGGCTGGTGTTCAGCCAACACCACCCCACTGGTTTGGTCCATGAGAAGGTTCCTCTTGTAGATTTACTTTTGGTTTATTTCCATGATGAAGCCATAGGGACAACACGCCATACTGGGCAAATTGATCTTTAGAGCGGGCAGTTGAATAATCTTAAACAAATCAATTGATGGTGTCATCTCAATAGGTGAATAAACACAAGATAAAATAAAGTATTCGTCAATCACAGGCCGTAACAATTTCCTCGGTGTATCTGTTTACGGATGAACATGATCATGGGCTGACAGCCTGTCAACCTAACTTATTACTATTAACCTGATTGGAGACCCTTCTCTTAACCCAGCCTGTACAGTTGGCGCCAGCTGTAGTCCGTGATCATGTGACGACAACACGCAGTAAACCATCGAGCCTTCAGTTGGCCAAGTGCTGCAAGTGGTGCTAAAGCGAGGACAACACATCAGAAAAGGGTTCTTTATGGGGAACTCCTGTCGTCTGATGCTTTCGGTATTTTAGAAGTCTTTAAGATACCATCAGACCATTGGGCCTGGCTTCCAGAGGACTGGATGAAGACATCGGGCTGAAGCCCCGCAGCCAGCGAGCCACGGATCACTCACACAGCCCGGGCTGACGTCGGCAGAGACCGCTGCATGTTCTAGGAGAGGCCGATGGCTGATGGCTCTGAAGATGGGGAAGCCCCATGACCCGAAACACTCGGTAAGTGAATATATTATCCACTGACAACATCTGCTCGTGCATGTTGGAAACAATCCATAGATATATACAAAACAGCAGGTCGTGTTAGCCACCATGCTAGTGAAGCCGGTAGACTGGGGTCGATTTTAAACGTTACCCGTTAATAATAGTGTCTATAACTGATCAACAAAGCTCATATCTGTCTAAGTTCTCGGATGAAGTAAAGGCTTCCACCATAAAGGAACTTAAAAACACAGCAATGAGTCTATCTAGCGTCTAGCTCTAGTTCAACAGATCTGTATCGGATGCTAGCAGAGTGCAGCTAAGCTAGCTCTACACCAGACCAGATGGTCCGCAAACAGGACCCGCTGCGACGGAAATCTGTACAAATAATTATTTTGTTTTGAACATCATGACCACACTCGCTGTCTAACAATATAGGATCTGGAAAACTGCTCCAAAGGATATGCTGTGCATCTTGGAGAAGGCCTCCAGGGAACGGTGTAGCCAGTCAACGTTAGCCATAGGTAGTTAGCCTAGCTGTATTTTGCCCTTAATGTAGTCCTCTGTTTCAAAACAAACGGGTTCTTTGTATGCACGAGTCGTTGTCGTGCTATTGTTTTTCACTTAGCGTTCGATTGGTTTCACATTTCGATTGTATGTAAATAACGATTTCAACATAGCCCTGCTGCCTTGTCAACATTTATAAACGAGGTGAGCTCTAAAAGGCCCCGGCTGACCCTGCTCCGCACAGGCCATGCTGGGGTTGGCATGCATTATAACTGCATGCACCTCACTTGCCAGGTGCCTTTTGTTGATATTGTTGAGACGTTCGACACATATGTTTTGCGTTTGCATGGAGTCTGTTGTGCCCGCTTATCTTGAACCGCCTCACTGTTTCCCCCTACTTCATGTGAGTATACACAAGTCAGTACCGTGGTGCAACACAAACTACTTACAGGTTGTTGTGTTTCTATTATAAATCTATTTGAGGGACATTGTTAAGTCATTATCGTTCTTCTTGACATTATTAGCATGGTGGATCACAGTATATTCCTACTGGGACAATGGAGGGCATGGAGCTCAAGACAAATCGCTTACACCGCCGAACCTGTTGAGATGCGTCCTTGTGTTTATCTTCAGAGGCCATTTGAGACGCAACATAGCACCACTGAATGCTAGCACCGACATCCGTATAATGTCAACAAGCAACGTATATATTAACATGTGATGTGATGCGTTTGAATCAAGAGCCTGTTCGAATTTAACCTATAAACTCATGTCATCTCCCTTTTTCCCCCTAGGTGTGGCATCACATGTGAGGATTTATTTCTCTGAATTGGGTCGATCTGGGCCAGCAGCCTCCACAGGTCCACACACCCTATATACACTTTGCACAATGGATGCTGTGCTGAAGTCAGAGATCAGGTATAAGATATGGCTCATTTATTTCAACCAAATCAAAATTGTATTAACGGTTTGCCTCCTTGAACTACATTCTCATGACATACTAGCCCAAATTTTGGTATGTTCCATGAACAGTAGTAGATAATTAATTCTAAAAATAGGGATGTCTCTAAATTTTTTCATGGGGTTAACCAAGATATATATTCACCTTTTGTCACGATTGCAAAATTAGGCTCAGTTAGAGATAATGGGTTTAAAATCCGACATTTTCCCCAGTCTACACCAACCAGTCTGTGAACGTTTCAATCTTCTGTAAACTCAAGTTGCCTTAAATTCTGGATGTCAACGTGCCTTTTTTGAGGCACTTCCATGTCACGACAAGGAACACCTGCAGAAATGATTGGGTGGATATGTTGAAAGCGTGGAGATTTTATTTTTTATCAGCTTCTGAGAGCTGTTTAAGCTTCTTGAACACTTATAGTATAACGCCACGATGTGTGGTGCATTTCACAACATCACTCTCATACGTGACTCTCCTACACAACGACAATACTAAGATAGTATCACAAATTTAGAGGAGGTTGGGACAACAGGCCCACCCTCTTTCCTTGAAATGTAATCACATAAGTGTTTTTTTTTTTTTTAATATTTACGGTAAATACAATCTGAACTAGGGGGCTCACTTACACTTCAATCGTGGCCTTAATGCCGCGAACACACCAAGCGCGTACCTCGCGTACCATGTACGCGCGTAACGCAGCTAAAATGTTGCTTGACCATTTTGTGTCAAAAATGGTCAGATACGCGCGTAACGCGCGTAGATGAGACCGCCCCAAAACCCCCCCCCCCCCCCCCCGCCGCCATTTTTCTTTTGCTGAAACATTCACTGATCTTACCAGGACAGCCAGTTTCCTCGGCCACGTCGACCCACGCCCTCTCTTTCTTGTTCCTGTCCCGGTACAACACAATCCTGGTGTTGTACAGGACAGGACGGCTGCACACTGCAATGATGAGGTTTTGGTCCTCCATTGCGGTTCTGTCCTCTCCGTCTCTCTGCCAGTGACGTCGGGTCAAGCTCAACGCTGATTGGCTATTGCGGCGCGTACGCGCGTAAAAAGTTCAATTTTTTGAACTCCTCGTACGCGCATATATGTACGCGCATATATGTACGCGCGTATATATACGCGCCTCATACGCGCCTAACGCGAGTAAAATGTTGCTTATACGCGTGTAACGCGTGTACGCGTCTCATACGCGCGTAAACCAATGGTTCCCTATGGAAAAATTGCCGATTTTATACGCGTGATACGCGGGTAACGCTTTTGGTGTGGCCGTACCTTTACAACTTGGATAATGTCCCATTTCCAGTATGAATGGGTTATCAGATATAACTGTTAAAAGCTATAATCCTTAATGTCCTTCCAACCTTTTGACTGCTTTTGCAATGTTGCATTGGTGATAGGGAGGCAGTGATGCAGTATTCGGTCGCCGACCAAAACTGTGTACTCGTAGATGTACTCGTAAAACTTCTCTGTTACCACTTTACGCAACGTGTCCTTACGTTAATGAGCCAGAAAACCCCAAAAAAAAATTATGTAGTAATTTATCTTATATGATTGTTAACATAGTAATCTATGACATTTTATTACTGTTCTGCTGCCAATATATATGCAACGTTCTTTTCGTGATGTCAGAATGCCATTTCTGAGGCACTGGGACGTCGGGGTGGGAATCTCTTGGCACCTCACGATTTGATTCCGATTATGAGTTCAACGATTCGATTCTGAAGCGATTATCGATGCATCTCGATGCAACAATTTTTTTCTATGTACATTTCCATGCGTGAATTTCAAAAATATATATATACATCTGGGTTTGCTACTCAGAGTTTGCTAATCACTTCCTACTTTTGTGATGATCATTAAAGACCTCAACAGATGAATTGACTTATCTAATATTTCATAAAGAGAGAAAGCTTTTGTCACAAATATGACTTTCTATGAACAATGCAATAATCAATGCAGATTGCATCATAACACAATATGGAAGCATGCAAAAAATAGGTTTTAGTTTTATTTTATTTCTAATCTTTCTTTTCTATGTCATTAAAGGCAAAGCTGCTCTTTAATTAGAAGGAGTTCTTGTGTCTGGCTGTGAGTTTGCGCGCATGCTATTCGTAGGCTGAATCGTCGAATCGCGATGCATCGAAGAATCGATTATTTTTCCCACCCCTACTGGGACGTCACGACCAAGTGCCACCGGCGGCGCGGTGTGTGTACGGAAGTGTGGAGCTCAGTCTGGGCAGTGGTCTGTGTGGACGTGTGGAGCACTGTCTAGGCAGCGGTCTGTGTGGACATGTGGAGCTCTGTCTGGGTGGTCTGTGTGGACAGTGTTGAGCTCTGTCTGGGCAGTGGTCTCTGTGGACGTGTTGAGCTCTCTCAGGCCATGTGTGTGTGGACATGGGGAGCTCTGTCTCGGTGGTCTGTGCGGACGTGTTGAGCTCTGTCTGGGCAGTGGTTTTTGTGGACGTGTTGAGGTCTCTCAGGACAGTGTGTGTGGACATGTAGAGCTCTGTCTGGTCGGTGTGGGTGGACATATGGGGCTCTGTTTGGGTGGTGTGTGTGGATGTGTTGAGCTCTGGCTGGGAATCGGTGTTTGTGGACATGTGGACCTCTGTCTGGGCGTTGTTTGTGGACGTGTAGAGCTCTGGCTGGGCAGCGGTCTGTGTGAAACTCTGTCTAGGAAGTGGTCTGTGTGGACGTGTAGAGCTCTGTCTGGGCAGCGGGCTGTGTGAAACTCTGTCTGGGAAGTGGTCTGTGTGGACATGTGGAGCTCTGTCTGGGTGGCATGTGTTGTCATGAGGAACTCTGTCTGGGCAGTAGTCTGTTGGATGCGTCGATCTCTGCCTTGGCGATGGTTGACTACAGCATCCGAGAGATGGTTTAGCTTTTCGGAAACTTCTGCTACAGTGTGTGTGGATGCCGGTGAAGCTCCGTCTTGGCATCGATTTATTTAATACTCCTAGGGTTAGGCTTTTCGAACACTTATAGTATCTCGCTACAGTGTGTTGCGCATGTCATATACAACACCGCTTATTATAACTTTCATATTCAACAATGGTACTTAAAAAGCATCACAAAGTTGCTGTAGGCCGTAACCATGTTGATAACATGCCCCCATCTTTCCTAGAACTCTAAGCCCCAAAAACTTTTTTTGAATTCCCGCTGAAACATTGGGTTCAATGGCTTTTTTTTTTTAACTGTAATGGCTTTATTACGTACTTGATATCGGCAAGTGTTAGTACTGACATTTGGGTACTACTTGTACTTCTAATGGTATAGTTTATCTAGTTGTTGCTTAGCACCCATGCCATAACTTTCACAATGGAAACCTCTTGAAATAAGTTGTGCGCTCTTGTTAATTTAGATTTGCTTATTATATGTATCAACAAGCTTATTACGTTATAGTGTGGATTTTAACTATCATGTTTAGAAACTATTTTTACCTCGCTAAATTCACCTTGTATTATTGGAAAATAAATGGGCCATAAATAAATACTTTAATTTGTCTTAACTGAAATGTACCATATCACATTTGTATCCGTTATGGGCCTATTCTAATATAATATACAAATATTACATAGTTATTATTATTATTAGTAATATTTGTTTTAATAATTTATACGCCTTTCATTTTCTAAAATAACCCATTGAATGTCTTCAATATAAGTTTGTCATAACTTGATACAGGCACAATGGGCTACATTTAAAACAAAACATGTTTCTAGATTGCAATTGTAGAAATTGTGTCGATCAAATTTTGGATGTTTTATCTGCAATATAAAATTACAGTAAACATTATCTAAATACGAAATAATAATAATCGCTGTATTTGTGCCCGTGGCCTTGAAGGCTCTCAACCTCATCTAAGTTGTAATTGGTAGTACCTTTGGCCATCCTGTGGTAATAGTTTTCTTTTTTTTCCCCTCTCCTTTCTATTGTCCTCACCCTGGATGGCCGCAGAGAGGAGGGGAGTGGCACCTCGGTAAGTTATGTCAACTGGTGTGTTTAAACACAGTTCATATTGCCTTTATTAAGTGATCCTATTATGATAATTATCCCTAATTTCCTATTTCTTTTAGGTAACGGTGGAGGGCCTCTCTAAGGCAGCACTAATTAAAAGCCTCACTCCGAGGGTCATGCTGTCAAACCATCTCTTGCCCAAAGGGACCAAGATGAAGGTGAACCTGGAGGACCAGGGTCGCCAAAAAGTGTCCTTCAGCTTCTCTCAGACGAAGAAGCCATCCCCAAGTGTGTTCTTCGTCTCACCAAGCCCCGAGAAGTCTCTAGCTGAATCTTCTTCTGCCTTGACACTTGAATCCTCGCCCCCTCAAGACAGAACATTGCAGATTTCAGAGAGCGTAATGGAACTGCAGTCAACTACGGTGCCAACATCAACAGCTGAGCCCCCTTCTCCTCCAATGTCAGTTCCCTCACCCCCTAAACCGAAAATGGACCTAGGAAAGATTCACTTCAAGAAGCAGATTCTCAGCATCTCTGTAACTGAGGAGAAACCAATGCCTAGCAATGTGCCACAGGAGCCTATTTCCCCAGAACAACCAGTTATAATGCAATCGTCTTTGCAAAGCAGGGCAGAAGTGTCCTCCCCCCAACTTAAGACTATGAGCATTGATTGCTTCTCTGAGAATGTGCAAACGGAAGCCTCTGTGATAAGGGTACTTCCTAGCCACAATAAGCCTATAGAATCTTTTGGAAAGGAGGGTGAGACTTCCATTATCATTAAGAAGGATGATGGGGTACCCAAAAGGAAAACAAGGTCTCAATCTGAAAGGGCTCCTGCAGGCTCAGAGTCAGATGGCGATGGCGCCAAAATGTCTTCCAGTCACAAGATAATTGAACCCTCAATTAAAACAAAATTTGATGGAAGAAGCAAGGAAGAGAAGAAGTCTTCCTCTGGGTCAAATGTGGATGAAAAGGAAAGTACCTCGAAACGCTCAGAGAACCACGAAGGCTCCTCAAGTTACTCCAAATCGGAGCGTGATTCAAGGCACGCATCATCTCGGTCCTCCCGTTCAGAGAAGGAGCGCAGGAGGTCCAGGACTAAATCAAGGTCAAGATCTAGAGCATCCAGGACAAGTTCATCCCACTCACGAACTGATCGATCTAGATGTGATAGAGTATCCAGAGCTGATAGATCATACTATCATGATTCTGATCGCAGGTCACACAGGAGCCCACCAGAGGAGAGAGAGGAGGTCCTCTCGATCTCGCACTGACAGAAGTAGGGATAGCTCAGACTCTGATGATGATCACAGGAGGAATCGAAACAGGATAAATGAATCTAGTAGATCATCTCTTCATGCCAGCTTGCAAAAAGACTCAAAATCATCGTCATCATCATCATCTCACTCAAAATCTGAGAAGGATTCAAAATCTGTAGATTATTCTCAGTCTGCTGAGACTGACAAAAAATCCAAGTCTGTGAGGAGCGGAAGGAGAACCTCGGACTCTGAATCCCACTGTAAACGCTCTCCTGAAGTGGACTCCAACCACCGGAAACCTGCCACGCATCACAAATCCCAGAGTGCTAAATCAACCTATATTAGTCGGTCTCAGACTTCTGAAAGAAGACGCCAGAAAAGCCCGTCCAGTGACTTTGATGCAGATCAGAAAGGGAAGACCCGCATCTCTGACAGGAGCTCAGGCACTGAAAGTTCCTGTTTAACCTCACAGAAGATTGGTCAACAGGAGTCGAAAGATCCTTCCAAGTCCAAATCAAAAACGGCAGTAATTGAGAGAAAATCAAAAGATGCATTTCACAGCCTTAATAGGATACAAACACTTCCAAGCACCACAGAATCCTACTCCTTTAATGAAAAAGAGTTGAGTGATGCATGTCAGGCAAAGGAACAATATAACAAGAGCTCAAAGGACATAGTGTTGTCCCTTCACAAGGATTATCTGGAACCATCCTCCCAACAATTGCAAGCAGTTTGTGTTGAAATGGAATTCCCTTCAAATGATGGTCGGACTAGTGTTAACCAAGGTGCCATGGATATTGGTAAAGAAAGTCACAGTACCAACCATGTACTGCATGTGGACTCTAATGTGATTACCTCAAATTCCTGCAGTAATAATAATTCCTCAGTTGGGACAGCACTTGTTGCAGGAGACCTACAACAGAGTGCCATCTCGGAGGATGTACAGCTAAAAGAATATGTGTCCATCAACCTACAACCTGCCACAGGTTTGCCTGAAATTTCCCATCTGAAGGCTGAAAATCAGTTGTTACCGACAAGTGAACGACAACACCAAGATCCACTTAAGATGACCAGAAGTAGTGCAAAAAAGTCTCGCTGGGATATTGTTGGACAGGACACATCTGACAGTGATAATTCTCAGAGGTTACCATCTGCAGAGAATAAGCCTAGTGTTAAAAAGGTACCCTCTGTCAATTCTTTTTCGAAAGATGACAACCCGGAGGAGGGAGTTAAACAGAAAGAAGGGACACATTCCATAGCGGCACAGAACCCAGACAGAACAAAGCATGATACTATTTCTCATAGCACATCTTCTGCCAAGTGTTCACTAAAATACCAAAATAAAAGAGATACACGGCTCTCTGACTCAAAACAGTCTGTTGCTGAAAAACGGTGTGAGAATCATGATACCTCAGAAATAAAAAACACTACAAATGTGCAACATTTGCCCAGAATTTTTGAACATCATAACGCTCACAAGAGCACATCAGTTAATAGAGAATCGGTTCATGTTGGTGACTCTGGAGGACTCAGCAATGCCAGTGAGAGTGATGATTCTGAGTCTGACTCTGATAGTGGACAGGCAATCAAACGGTTAAGCTCTATAGTTGTCATACCCCTGCAATCTTCCATAGCACTTGATCCGCTGGATAATGGAGCCTCTTGCAGTCCAATGAGTAGCTCAGAGGAGCAACTTAGGAATGAGGTCAATCACCACAAACGGGGTGCTGGTCATGTCCCAACAGAAATTGTT
The DNA here is from genome assembly GCA_900291075.1 of Melanogrammus aeglefinus. Lineage (NCBI taxonomy): Eukaryota > Metazoa > Chordata > Actinopteri > Gadiformes > Gadidae > Melanogrammus > Melanogrammus aeglefinus. The sequence goes on from OLKM01000893.1 coordinate 79,838, forward strand.
TTTCAACAGAGGCATCCAAGTGTTGCCCCAGCATGTGAGGAAGTAATTGCCTCAGCTCATGAAATTATGTGTCAGTCCCAGAGCAACATGATTGACAGCACAAGTCAGTCAGAGGGATCCAACTCGGCCCAAAAATACAAGGATGCCTTTAAATGTGTTGAAGAAAGGCTAACTACTAGTGCACTGAACCAGCCTGCTACCCACAGCAATGAGAGTTTTCATCCGCCTGAGCATGGGCATCCATATGTAAGTGGAAGGGATGGACAAATGCTCCCTCAATACCACCAAGAGGACTTCTTGAGAAATAACACTGTCAACAGCAACGGCGTATTCCACATAGGTTGGGATTTCTCTCAGTCGGAGCAGCCCAGCAGTACATACCAGCAACCAGATAGCAGTTACGGCCCCCAGTTAAACAACCCCCAACAGACGGGAATTCCTCCTTTAGGACTGGGATACAGGCAGAGTAATGCCTGTACCCCTCTCCCTCCTATCATGCAGTCCAGCAGACCGCCCTACCTCCACATGCCTCAACAATATCAGGACCACCTGGGTCAAGTCCACCCTGATTCTCTGACCAACGACCACGAGGATGACGGTGATCGCAAAGCACCATCTCAAAGTCAAACCTGCAACGGGCCGAACACCTCCACCTTTGTTCAGGCTAATGAGATAAGCAGCAACAGCAGAGGCTCTGCCGTCTCAGATCACCGCAGAGACTCGGAGGCACTCAGACCCCACAGAGGCAGAGGCCCGCCCAAAAAAAGGCGCCAAGAGATAGAATCAGACTCAGACAACGAGGCGGAACCTGGGCCCATGAGCAAACGGGAGCGCCATAGAGATGGGGAAGTCCCCAAAGATGCTCTGGCAAAGGCTGAGTTGTCCCGCCCTTTACTTGACCTCAAAGACTTTCGAGATTCTAATAAATGGAAGGATTATTCCAAATCTAAAAAGATGCCGCCTTATTTTGACCTGATCGACGACAATCTGTATCTTACAGAAAGGTATTGAGGGTTTATTTTCTATGTTTTAATGGGTTGTTTCAAATGTCAATTGGTTTTAGCTCACTAAAGCACAAACATTTTTACATTTATATTGTGTGTAGGAGTTATTGCCAAACTCTTCTATCATTATATAAGTAATTTATGCCGCCGTTTCCACTGCAGGGTGCGGTACGGTTCGGTTCACAAAAGTGCGGTAAGGATTGCGTTTCCACCGCCAAAAGTGGCCGCGACCCGGACTGAGCCGTACTCGTTTTGCCCTTGTCTTCAGTACTCCCCCGTTGGGGTACTGAGACGCCTGAAAGGGTGCCAGAAAATTCGAGCTACACACCCCCTCCGTTAATTGGTCGACAGAATCAGCACTTTCGGGTGACGTGGCAATAAAAGAAAAAAACGGTATCCTGCGTTCACACCAAACGAGACATTTGTCGCCCGTTCGCGTTGTCGCCGAAGTTTTATCGCGCCACAAACCATAATCTGTCGCTGTGCAAGTTTTGTCAAATTTGTTGCGCAACAACACGATAACCACCATTGCCTTCTCTTTTCCTTTTGTGGAAGAGAGGAGAGACGTCGGAGGACCTGACGCAGTCTATTCATAATATTGTAATGACCACGGAAGAGGCAGTGAATGAAGTATTGATTAGACAGAGATTTATTATGGGCCTACCTAATAAACCGTTGGAACACACAAGACCGGAAACCATAGCAACGCCGGTAAACAAACCCCGAGAAGCCCAATCCCTATGAGAGCTCCCCACGCTACGGCCATCCGGAGGCGCACAGAGCTTTTGGCTGTGATATTGTATACAATTAAATTATATACTATTTATATAGAGCTCCGAGAATCGCAAACGGCAACAATCGCTTTCTCCTCCATGCTACAGTTCACCCCGGACTGCACTGCACTGAGTTTGACGGTTGAACGCTGAGAACATGTCGAGAAAACATGTCGCGGTCGTAAAACGCTTGCTTGGGCGAACAAGGAGGTAGAGACGTTCCTCTGCATTCTCCTCTGCGCTGCTATGATGTCACGATGTTTACGTAGCTGCCGCGGCGATCGACATCCGGCCTACCATAAAGGGTACTGTCGGCGGTGGAAACGCGACCTCGGAACTGAGCTGGGCTATACCGCTCCCTCCCTACCTTACTTGAGGCGAACCGAACCGTACCGCACCCTGCAATGAAACGGGGCAGTTTATCTTCTCCATAATAATCATCATGATATAGTTCTTTTTCTGCTGATTCAATTTAGAAATGGTTTATAATAACCATATGGTCATGCTAGTTTTTAAATAACCGTGTGTATGAATTTTAACTATTTTTATTCATGTGGCTATACTATAAGCAAAGTCAGTTGATCTCTTGTGAGGCACAACAATTCTGCCACTGTTTTAAGACATGGCGCTAGAACAATATGGAATATCACTTGTTCTTTTTTCTATCTTGCCATAATATATCGTCCTTTTGCCCCAGCCCTAATTCAAATGTGTATATATTTATCCAGAAAGAAGAGCAAGTCTCATCGTGACATCAAGCGCATGCAGTGCGAGTGCTCAGTCCTGTCCAGGGACGAGCGCTCGAGAGGAGTGTTGGCTTGTGGCGAGGACTGCCTGAACAGACTGTTGATGATTGAGTGGTGAGTTGTTCAATTGTGTGTGTGTGTGTGTGTGTGTGTGTGTGTGCGCGTGTACGCATGCAGTGCTGGTTTTTGACTAAAATATTTACATAACCAAACATTTGTAAACTTAAATTTCCTTAACATGTATATGTATTTCTGTGTTAAGAAAGATTGCCAATAATTGTATGCTGAATATAATCGTTTACAAAAATGTGCGGTTAGACTATTGTTAAGTATGTGGTAGATGGTACTTTAATACATTTATTTTGTATTCAGAAGGTATGGATTGGAAGTTAAAACATTTTTTTCCCAATTAAAATGTTTGGAAAAATACAATTGACCTTCTGAATGGGGGCTCAAGTATTACACATTTTGACTTTAACCTATCCCAAAATCTTCCCTCAGCTCATCACGATGTCTCAATGGACACTACTGCTCTAATCGACGCTTTCAGATGAAGCAGCATGCTGACTTTGAGGTTATTCTCACAGAAGACAAGGGCTGGGGGCTTAGAGCAGCTAAAGATTTATCAGAGTAAGCTTTTCCTACAGATGGCATATTTGAATGTTTCAATGTTTGTTTATTGGTGGGGTGAATCATATTATTGGCCTTAATGTCGACTTTTGTTTCAGAAACACTTTTGTCCTTGAGTACTGTGGTGAGGTTTTGGACCACAAGGAGTTCAAGAACAGGGTGAAGGAATATGCACGCAACAAGAACATCCACTACTACTTCATGGCATTAAAAAACAACGAGGTACGTCTAAAACTGTGACACGCTGTAGAAGGAAATACGGCTGCAACTGTCTGGTTTCCATTCAATATTTGATGTTGGGTATTGTTCTTTTAGATCATTGATGCAACGCTGAAAGGGAACTGCTCCCGCTTCATGAACCACAGCTGTGAGCCTAACTGTGAGACCCAGAAGGTTAGTGGAACCAGGGGAAGGACTCTGACGTCGCTACTTCCAGTGGCTTCCATTTTATGTGGACCTTAATGATTTCCCTCTCCTGTCCAGTGGACTGTAAACGGTCAACTCAGAGTGGGCTTCTTCACCACCAGAGCAGTGACCGCAGGAACAGAGCTCACCTTCGACTACCAGTTCCAGAGATATGGGTGAGACGATCACAGCGGCATCATTGGATTGGTTTATTATACTACAGCTGCTCTTTCTGTTCTCTGCATGTCATTATTGAGATCCTAACGTATTGGGGCGGCAGTAAGAGGTAGAGTGGGTTGAGTGGTAACCGGAAGGTTGCTAGTTCGATAGCCCTGGCACCTTGGTGTGTCGAGGTGTCCCTGAGCAAGACTCCTGACCCTGACTGCTCCTGACGTTCTGGCTGTTGCAGGATGGACTCCGCCGTCACTGTGCATGTGTGAATGACTGTAAATTGCTTTGTATAAAAGCAAAATCCCCTAAATCTAAATGTAAACGAATCCATGTCATTAGTTTATAACATTTATTCTTAATTCCCCCGCCCATCAGCAAAGAGGCCCAGAAGTGTTTCTGTGGCGCTCCCAGCTGCAGAGGCTTCCTGGGCGGGGAGAACCGGGTCAGTGTGCGAGCCGCCGCGGGGAAGATGAAGAAGGAGCGCCCTCGAAAGAAGGACACCGTGAGCGCCCTCACCACGGTCATTGTTCATCATTTACCTTCAGGGATGCCTTGTCCCTATTCAGCGTTGGTCATTACTAGTGGAGCTCAGCTGGCTCAGGTCTGAATTGGCTGATGGTTAATTGCTGCAAGAGCCCCAGTGACGGGACTCTTCAATATATAACACTGTTGAAACACAAGAGGTTATTTTAAGACCCATCCTTTGCTAGACTCTTTGTTTCAATGGTTGTTCAGGAAGCTGCTCTGTTACCATCTCATTGTCTAAAAACCAAAGTATTATTTTTTTTGAACTGCAGCTTTTGCTAATATAGTGTCTTCTATCTTTCAGTTGGATGAGGAGCTAGAGGCCCTGTTGGAGAACGGAGAGGGTCTGTCTGATGAGAAGGAGGTGGTGTCTCTTTGTAGGCTGATGGTCCGGGTGGAGACCACAGAGCAGAAACTCCTCTGTCTCAAGCTGATTAGAGTGAGAACTCCTTGTGCAGCTATGGCTATCTCTGTGAAAGTTTTTTTCAGTCAATATATAATCAGTTTTGGTCAATTGTAGTCAGTGAGATGATATTGTGTGTTCCCAGGATACACAAAACCCATCGTGCTTGAAGCAGTTTCTAGACCATCACGGTTTGTCCCTGTTATGGATATTCATGGCGGAGCTGACTGAAGCCAAGGGCAACAGCTCCAACATGATCAAGCTTCAGTTTGAGGTAACAAGTCCAACCATAGAAAAATGTATTGCATCAAAAAAATAAAAAAAACGTTTTGAAATGAATAATTTGATATTCTACTCTTCTGGCCCAAGATAATAAAGACCCTGTCCGTGCTGCCCATTTCCACTAAAAACATGTTGGAGGAGAGCAAAGTTCTGAGCTCCATCCAGCGTTGGGCCCAGACCAACGCCCTCCCCCAGCCTGCGGAGATGGACGGCTACTCCAGTGAGAACAACTCCCGAGCCCAGACCCCACTCAACACTCCCGACGGCTCCACCTCCAAACTAGGACCCGAGTTGGAGAGTGACACCCCAAAGCGGGCCGTGTACCGCAGACTCAAAATCATCAGTGAAAACAGCCTGGACAGCGTACTCTCTGACGCCAGTAAGGCATCTGATGGCAAGGAAGATGAGGAAGAGGAGGAGGATGATGATGATGAAGAGGAATTGGCGCATGCTCCATTGCCAGAGACTATGGAGAAGAAGGCAGAGCCTTTAAGTGAAGCTGGATCTCCCATCAAGGAAATGATGGAAGAGCCAGTCTCTCTGAATGGAGAGACTCAGAAGGAGTCTGCCTCAAATGAAAGTATACCACTTAAGCTGCAACATGAAGACGTCACAAAACAGGAAGAACAGGGGAAAACTGAAGAGATGGAGGTAGAGGTTGAGACTAAGGAGGTTGCTGTGCAAGGGGAAGTAATTGATGGCTCTGCTGCAGTTGAGTCTCCAGAAATAGCTGGTGACAAAGATGTCGAAGGATTGGAGGAACAGATTGTTCACACAGAGGAGGAGAACGAAAATATGGAGGAAGAGCTAGAACTCCAAACAACCCAGTATCACCAAGCAGACGTGCGCTGAAGCTCCATTCTTAACTCAACATGTGGCAGGCCAGGTAGAAAACATAGAGGCTGAGAACATTGCAAGCATTGAGGAGTGCCTAGAGGATCCTAGTGCCTGTGCTACTGATGTCCTTCCCAGCTCTGTGGCCCCAGAGGCAGGGGCTCAATCCCAAGAGGTCAGCTTGGCGGCTCCCCAAGCCAGTTTGGATGCTCCAGAAGCCAGTTTGGAGGCTCCCCAAGCCAGTTTGGAGGCTCCCCAAGCCAGTTTGGAGGCTCCCGAAGCCAGTTTGGAGGCTCCCGAAGCCAGCTTGGGGGCTCCCGAAGCCAGCTTGGGGGCTCCCGAAGCCAGCTTGGGGGCTCCCGAAGCCAGCTTGCGGGCTCCCGAAGCCAACTTGGGGGCTCCCGAAGCCAGCTTGGAGGCTCCCGAAGCCAGCTTGGAGGCTCATGATACTGGCAGTGTGGCCCCAGAGGCCGGCTCTGTGGCCCCAGAGGCCGGCTCTGTGGCCCCAGAGGCCGGCTCTGTGGCCCCAGGGGCCGGCTCTGTGGCCCCAGGGGCCGGCTCTGTGGCCCCAGGGGCCGGCTCTGTGGCCCCAGGGGCCGGCTCTGTGGCCCCAGGGGCCGGCTCTGTGGCCCCAGGGGCCGGCTCTGTGGCCCCAGAGGCCGGCTCTGTGGCCCCAGGGGCCAGCTCTGTGGCCCCAGGGGCCAGCTCTGTGGCCCCAGAGGCCGGCTCTGTGGCCCCAGAGGCCGGCTCCAGAATCAGAGAGCACAGTGGCCCCTTTGGAGCCTTCACTAGCGGGCACGGTGCCCCCCTTGGAGCCTTCACTAGTGGGCACTCCGTCTCAGGATGAAGAGGAGGGGCCTTCGGATGTGGAAAGTGAGAGAAGCCAGGAACCACAACTTAGCAGTCTGGACATTAGTGGCATGGCGGCCAGACTCCTGGACAGCTGGAAAGATCTTAAGGTAAGATGGTCCAATAACTCTTCATACATTATATTGCCTAAAGGAATGTTTCACTCTTTCATTTTATGCTTACGTTTGCCTCAAGCCATATCAAAGATGGCTACTATCTGTTCGGTATCGTATTTGTTGGAGGTTTATACAGCCAAACCGATCTTATGTAGGAAGGAGGCACAGGTGAAAGAGGACTTGGTGGTCAAGTCATCATTAACGATATACTGTTCTTGAATTTTAAGGACTGAGTAAATTATGCGTTGAAGTTGTAGCGAATGTTTTACGAACTGAAACTAAACTAAATGCCCAACTGTTTTAGGAGGTCTACAGGATACCAAAGAAAAGCCAGGTGGAAAAGGAAACAAATGGTGAGTTAACTTTTCCTTCCAACTGTAAAATTGGGGCAACTTGTAATGTCTTTGACTAAATGGCTCAACTGTCTGAGTCACAGATCGCAGTCGAGAGCGAGACCCAGCTTTGACCCCACGCACAGCCTCTGGCAGCCGGGAGAGGGATCGGGAAAAAGATAGGGATAGAGACAGAGATCGGGACCATGACCGGGACAGAGACAGAGAGCGGGACCGGGATCGGGACCGGGATCGGGACCGGGATCGGGATCGGGACCGGGATCGGGACCGGGACCGGGACCGGGAGCGGGAGCGAGCATCTGAAAAGGCCCCACGGAGCATGGAGCGGCGGAGAAGACGCTCCAGCTCCCCTCTGTCCTCCCCTTATGAGAGAAGCAGACGAACAGACGAACGGTATGCAGGAAACATGGTTTTGTGTCCTGTGTAGTATGTATTTATTAACCTTTTATTTTACCAGGCAAGAATTGCTTGAGATCAAATGACCTCTTTTTTAAGCAAGACCTGGAAACACTTAAGGTTTAGGAGTAAACACTCCTAAAGCTGATGCCTGTACCTCTTTTTTTTTTTTGCATGCTAAGGTTCGACCCTTCCTCCAACAGTAACAAGACTCCGCGGGCAGTTGGGAAGGAGCGCAACAAGCTGTCTACAGAGGAACGGCGAAAACTGTTTGAGCAGGAGGTCGCTCAGCGAGAAGCCCAGAAACTTCAGCAGCAGCAGCAGCAGCAGCAGCAGCAGCAGCAGCAGCAGCAGCAGCAGCAGCAGCAGCAGCAGCAGCAGCAGCAGCAGCAGCAGCAGCAGCAGCAGCTCCAGACTTTGGCCTTTGACCCAAACCTGCCCTACGTCTCTAGTCCTGGCTACATCCACTACCCACCTGGGTACCCTTTACAGACCTATGTAGACCCCACCAACCCCAATGTGGGCAAAGTGTTGCTTCCCACCCCTCCGGTGGACGTGGTTGCCGGAACATACGAAGAGACTCCTCCACAGCCTCTCATCTCTGAGCTGGGCCTACCCCCTCCTCCCACCACCAACCAGGCACCTCCAGTCCCTCAGCACATCACCATCAACCCTGTAGAACTCAGTGCTGGCAACGCCCAGCAATATGCCCAACCCCCCATGGTGACAGCCCATGACCCGGGGGTGGCTGTCCTCTCTGTGCCTGCAGTGAGGGCAGCACCGGTGCCAGGCCAGCACCCAGGAAGCTACACCACCCTATGGGACTCCTCCATCCAGCAGGCGGTCACCGTGCAGACCCAGCCCACACAGCAGCAGTACGCCGTGGCTCAAAATCAGGCTCAGACGCAGACGGCAATCTACTATCAGGGCCAGCCTTGCCAGACCATCTACAGCATCCCAAGCTATCCCCAGGCCAACCCCCCTGTCATACAGGTTTGATCTGCATCATACATCGAAATGAGTAGCTTAAAGAGCCAGTGAACCCACTAGTAAAGAGCCAGTGAACCCAGTAGTAAAGAGCCAGTGAACCCAGTAGTAAAGAGCCAGTGAACCCAGTAGTAAAGAGCCAGTGAACCCACTAGTAAAGAGCCAGTGAACCCACTAGTAAAGAGCCAGTGAACCCACTAGTAAAGAGCCAGTGAACCCACTAGTAAAGAGCCAGTGAACCCACTAGTAAAGAGCCAGAGAACCCACTAGTAAAGAGCCAGTGAACCCACTGGTAAAGAGCCAGTGAACCCACTGGTAAAGAGCCAGTGAACCCACTAGTAAAGAGCCAGTGAACCCACTAGTAAAGAGCCAGTGAACCCACTAGTAAAGAGCCAGTGAACCCACTAGTAAAGAGCCAGTGAACCCACTAGTAAAGAGCCAGTGCCAACCCCACTGTCATACAGGTTTGATCTGCATCATACATCGAAATGAGTAGCTTAAAGAGCCAGTGAACCCACTAGTAAAGAGCCAGTGAACCCACTAGTAAAGAGCCAGTGAACCCACTAGTAAAGAGCCAGTGAACCCACTAGTAAAGAGCCAGTGAACCCACTGGTAAAGAGCCAGTGAACCCACTGGTAAAGAGCCAGTGAACCCACTAGTAAAGAGCCAGTGAACCCACTAGTAAAGAGCCAGTGAACCCAGTAGTAAAGAGCCAGTGAACCCACTAGTAAAGAGCCAGTGAACCCAGTAGTAAAGAGCCAGTGAACTGTGATGGGAATTCCGGACCACGTCAATTGACCAAACTGGGGAGAATAAAGAGTCATACCGAACTTATAACAATTATGGTCATATATTTGGGTAATAACGGTACCATAACATACAAAACAAATAATAAAACATAACATACAATCATCTGAGGCCCAGATGGGAGTCCTCCCTACGTCTCTCCAAGAGATCCACAAGCTGAAGTCTAATGCATTGACAAAAGTATGGACAGTATATACAGTGGCACAGGTCTCAGAAATGCTGAGATCAGCACTGCTTCACGTATGATGTGTGGTGGAAAAACCCATCCTGTTGTTTTCCCCTTCATCATGTAAGCTCGGCCTCCTATTCCTTGCATTGTCGACCACTCTACCTGTTCCTAGTGTTATCTAGCGTTAACCTTTGTGCCGAGCCTATACCGGTCACGAGGGAGCAGAGATCCCCTTATGCATTCTTCTCCTTGATGAGAATACAAGAAACTCTGTCCTTTTAAGTAAACATTATTTGATTTGACAATTGTAATGTGGGGTTTCATAGTGCCGACTTCTCAGTTGGACACTGTGACCTTTGACCACCCATAGGGTGTTGGCGAAAAAGCCACAATCAACAAATGACAGTTACAGAATGATATAATGGTCTGAAAAGCCAGACTTTCTCTCGGATGCTGCATTCAAACGCTGCCCACACACCGCCCAGACAGAGCTCCAGCACGACCACACACACCACCCAGACAGAGCTCCACACGACCACACACAACATGCTGCCGGTGCTTCTTGGTCGGGACGTCCGAGTGCCTCAGAAAAGGCTGGCTGGCGTCACCAACAGAACGCCACCTACCTACACAGCAGAGCGGAACGTGTTTTGGGGAGAATTGCAATAACACATTTTGAATTCTTTCTCTAAATTGGGGAGTTATTTCAGTGACGGTGATAGTTATATAGATTGCTATGTTTGACAAAAATGGCCTAGGTTACTATGCATTACTATTAATGCGGTTGAGGTTTCACTAGCTCTTTAACAGTAGGCAAACCCATTACAATCTACAACAATTAGGACATCTCCACGCTCTACGCAAACATGGACACAATTCCCCTCCCATCTCTTTTCAACCAGAGTCTGGCACAGCAGGGTTTCACTCTACCTGGATATTTGTACTTTATTACACCTGTTTTATTTTTCCTGTAAGAATTGTATCTGATTGTGAACACATGAATTGTGGTTGATGGTGCGTTGTGTTTGTAAAGGCGTACGCGGACCCTACTTCCGGCTACCTCCACCCACCTGTGTACACGGGCCACCAGCAGGGGGTGGTGGTGCAGCAGGGAGGCACCGTCACCACCATCGTCACGTCCCAGACGGTCCAGCCGGTAACACTCTGGGCTTCTGCGCCCCTTTTGTTTAAGCATGTATCCTGATATGGGATTATACAGACACATATTTACATCCTGCTCTTTTGGCATGAATAATACTGCTTCTGACCACAAGGGGTAGAGGGTTATGAATAATAATTGCTTCTCCTGCAACACCTATTTGAACAAATACTCCGAAGTCCGATCTTCTAATATATCTATGATTTGAATGGGAATTATTTCTTGAAATGTTTACATTTTTGGTACATAAAAGGGCTTTTGAAAGCTCTTCTCTAGTTCTCTCATCAAATAACCATGTGGAGGTTTAAAAGTGGAACTAAATCCAGCTATTTGCTCACCCTCTTTTGTTTTTATTTTCCTCATTTTCTCCATCAGGAGATGATTGTACCCAACAATGTGATAGACCTCCCTCCTCCTTCTCCACCCAAGCCCAAAACTATCGTTCTACCTCCCAGCTGGAAAGTGGCGCGGGACCCTGAAGGAAAGATCTACTACTACCATATCGCCACCAGGTCTGCAATACCGGCCCCCACATCCACCCCTGGTGTCTCTCAGACCTCTCGCTCTATTAGAGAAATGAAGTAAACGTAGCGTGTCTGACATGTTCCTCTCCCTCAGGCAAACCCAGTGGGACCCCCCGACCTGGGACGGAAGCAGTGACAACACGAGCATAGACCACGAGTCCGAAATGGACCTGGGAACTCCTACCTATGATGAGAACCCCTCTAAGGTAAGGGTCTGGAAATAAGAATCCATGTTGGTTTTCAGCAAAGTTTTCATCCACATTTGATGTTGGATCGATCGATGGATAGAAAACAATTTTTTGCACCATTTATATCTGATACTACCTCGTCTGACAGTTTGAAATAATCCTGGTTGCTGTTTATTAGTTCCCGCTCGGATGTTTGCGCTCGGATACAAAGCCTGATTACAGTGTTTGTCCCTGAGGTAATTCAAGATGCTGCACTAGTGATTGCTTTCAGCTGTGGCCTCGCTCTGCAGCAGGATACATAAAAAGAGGAGAGGAAGAAGAACACGCAAACACACAGAAATACCCCTCTCCCCTGGAGACGGCTGCCGGTCCGATGGAGACGGCTGCCGGTCCGGCGGTCCCCTGGAGACGGCTGCCGGTCCATTGTCCCCTGGTCCCCTGTGTGGCTAGAGGAGGGGTGGTTGGGCTCTGCTCATCTGTCCCCCCTCCCACCCCCTGTTTTTTTTCTCTTCCTTCATCTCTTCCCTGCCTTTAATGCTAATGGAAAGCAGCTGGGGGACCCTCCATTCGTCTTTGTGTGTACTGTGACAAGATGTGGTACTGATTCCTCGTCCGTATTGATAAATTAATCACAATTAGTGCTTCAAGATTTTTTCCTAGGGTTGCTTTTATTTTCAGCATGTACATTGACATGGTGCAGGGCTGTGTCTCTACTGCTGCCTCACCTTCATGCTGCCCACTAGCTTGGATAACGGTTGTCAGCTGCTGCCTTTGTACCCCGGAGCCGAGGCTCGAGAGAGAGCGTGCCTCCTAAAATGATATCCCGCCTGTGGACCAGATGATGGTTGCTGCCACAGTTGACCTTGTTGGCCGCTATGCTCCAATGCGTTGTGTTCTCTGTATTGAGTTGAAGGCGTCAAACACCAAAAGGCTGCACCTCCCTGTGTTACGTATCTGATCTCTAACAAAGGACAGGTTTCTATTTTGAGGTGAGGTTGCCCTCCGTGCCTCCACTGCCTAGGAGACACTTGGCTTTGGTTCTCTGATTGTAACAGACAGTAAAAAAGGGATCCTGCTGCCAAAAGCCATGGAAAGAATCATTATTTTTTTGCCCTTGTGTGTTTTCTGACAGTTCTCCACAAAGACTGCTGAGGCTGACACTTCCAGCGAGCTGGCCAAGAAGAGCAAAGAGACATTCCGCAAAGAGGTGGGCTCCCGTGGTCGGAAGGGAAACGCAAACACACAAAGCGATGGCAAAGGCTGTTTATTGGATGTAGATGTGGTGTTTTAATTTGCGTGTGTCCTATTCAGATATCCCAGTTCATCGTGCAGTGTCTGAATCCATACCGAAAGCCAGACTGTAAACTGGGACGCATCAGCAACACGGATGACTTCAAGCATCTCGCTAGAAAGGTAACACGAATGATAGTCATTTTCTTTGTATTTCTGTACATGTTGACGTGCCAAACATTTAAATGGATTTAGCTGTCCAAAGAATGTGTTTCAATGGCCTTGTTTATTTTTGGAGGACTTTCCGGCCTCTACACCTTTTTTCTTTTTTAATGTTTTATTCTATGCCTCCAGCGGCGCTCCTCCGTAAGAGTCCGCAAACGGCAACAATCCCTTTCTCCCTTAATGTCACGATTCAATCTGGACTTCAGAGAGTCAAAGCCAAAGTTCTTTTCCCCCAATTTGTTCTCAACCATGGCCGAGATAACCCCCATTACGAGTCTTTACTTGTTGTGGAAGTACCAGAGAGTCTGAGAACAAGACGCAGTCTTTAAGATTCATAATATCAGAGATTAGTAAAATTCAACTAGTGGGCTATCATGCTGCGTTTTGATTGGCTGAGCTACTAGTAGGCTATAAGTTGTAGCCTACTAGTAGCGAAAACGCCGGTTGTGTAAACAAAAACAATGGCGGCTGCTTCGCGTTAGCGATATTAAATTATTTTCTGGATATGTTTTCGTGTTTTTACTGCCCTACTAGAGTTGAATTTTACTAAAACCATTATTTCGGTCAGTTCTGCCGCGGCGCAATGAATGAATAAAGATCGTAAACACGTCGGAAGAAATAAACTTTTATTTTGACCGAAGTAACTACTTTACAACCTCGTTGAGCAACATTTCTGTACTTTTAATTCAGCCTTGGGTGAAATCGAAGCGTAGTGTGTACTTTAACCTGCACTGAATGCATGTGCGCTCCCGCAGCCAGGGATACACTTCTTATAGGGGGTAACTACATTGGCACGGCACCGGCTTCCTCCATCTTCTTCGCCACCTTTTTAAATAAATCGTTTCTCGTTGTCCGACGATGACAACAACACTACTACAGTCTCCTACTCCCGGCTCACGCCCCCCCGGAAAAGATCTGGAGCATGCGCAGAACGTAAAATCCAATTCCAATCGAGTTGAACGCTCATGCATGCTTATTCGATTTAAATCAGATAAAGGTGTAATACATGCATCTTCATAATCCAATCTTAGTCGGACTAACCCAATAATTAAATTTTCTTGAGTCATGTAAACACACTGAGTGGCCTTCGAGGCCTCTGAGCGAAGTGTTTAGCTACAGGTACAATGCTGATCACTGGTCCCACTCACACCATAATGGGCTTCCAATGTTTTTAAAATCACAAAACAACTTAGTGATGTCATCGCCAATGTCCTAACGTATTTTCAAACCATTGCCATCCCAGACATTAGCCGGCCAAACATGGGATAATGGAAGTTAACTTTGCCCCCTTTTCTGTCCCAAAGCTAACTCACGGCGTGATGAACAAGGAGCTGAAGGCCTGCAAGAACCCGGAGGACCTGGAGTGCAACGAGGAAGTCAAACACAAGGCCAGGGAGTACATCAAGAAGTACATGCATCGATTTGGCTCAGTGTACAGGCCTAAAGAAGACACCGAGCTGGAGTAGTGTGTGCGTGTGTGTGTGTGCGTGCGTGCGTGAAGGAGGATCGAGACAACGGTCGCCGAAGCGGTTATCAGGAACTGAAGTGGCGCCCAGAAAAAACTCTTGGCCCTGCCTGGTGGCTCTGATCATGAGCCACAGCTGACCAGACTGATGTCGCTCCAGGCCCAGCCTCCGCTAAAGGATGACGCAGTGGGTGCTACAGACTGTTCTCACGGTCATGTTTGATTTTAAACCCCCCGCCCACCCCATGTCTTGGCTCTTAACTTGTTCCCACCCAAGTTGATCACCTCAATTCCACTTTTTTAAATACTCTTCTGGCCCGACCATGAAGGTTTAGCTTAAGGACAACCATGATTTTATTTTTTTAATTAGTAAATCGCCCTTCAGTACTTTCCATGAATCAATGTTGAATAGAAAGGTTTGTGTGTTTTTGTTTTTTTTTCTATATAGGATTTTTTTTGTGTGCTTTTAGCCCTTTGCCATTGACTCTGTTTCTGGTGCTGCTTTTAGCTGGGCTGTGGAACTCCGCTCTTCCGGACATCCCCCCTCCCCCCCCTGCCTTCTGAGGGCGGTCCTCCTGACTCCTACATCCCTCCTCCTACTCGGTAACCATGTAGGAGCCAGAACCTGGTAACCAGTTCACCAGTGAACCGGTTCACACGTCAAAGCTGTCAATTCCCATATGTGCTCAAAAGGCCCAGCAGGGAGGAAGAGGAGGGTGGTTCAGATCAATATTTTTCATATGTACATCGATGAGTTTATTTAATAAAACAGTTAAAGTGGGGTTAGGCGTAGGGCTGCAGCTAGGTTTTCATTCAGACTACTCTTCATCCTGTCCTGGTTTCCACCAGCTTATACTCTGCCCACTTTTGTCCTGGAACAGAAGTGATGGATGTAGCATCATAATATTAACGTGTTTTTTTTTTACCTATCACTATTTTGACTCGCCTATTCTGATGCGCATTACTGTGAGATTCTCAAGGTTGCTATTTGTTTTTTTTTATTTTGTTTTTTAAGCATGGGCTCCATTAATCACTTACTTGGATTTGCATTAAATAATGTTCCAACACATGTATATTTCTTTATATGTGAATATATAGAAAAGGTAGTTGACTTTGTGGTTGTTATTTCATCTGTAAATATCTGTAATTACCAAACCACAGTCGTCGGGCCAGGGGGTGGGTCACTGTGAAGCCCTGCCCAGCCTCTCCATTTGAACCCTTTTCTGCAGCATCTCATTACACCATACTCACTTCACACTCAGTCCTGTTTTAAATCACTGGTAGGAGAGGTTGGGGGCTGGGGGCCAGGGGGGTATTTAGCTTTGGTTGTTTTCTATGTACAAATGTTTCACCCTAATCTTCTGTAAGTATTGTGTAAGCACATTCTCATACTGAGTGTACAAACCTTTTAAAGAATAAAACCTTTTTTTGTAAACTAAAGTCTTGTGCTTAGATTTTTCAATAGAGGTGAATTCTGGGCTCTTGTCAGTTAAACAGACTTGGAACACCAGGACAGAACAAGGTGTTAATGGATGATACGCCGTAATGTGGGGTGCACGTTACAACCTGTATGGGTACTCTTAAGATGAAGGATTGAGAGACACTGGTGTATATGCATTCCTCTCTGCCTCACAGTGAAGCAGTGCACAGGACCGGGGTAGCATGTTACTCTGTGGCTGTGAACAATGTCTGTTCCCACTTAGATGTAAGCACCAAATGATCAACAGGTTTTCCCCCGGAGTACAGCAGATAATGAGCTCAAGTCTTGTGTCTTGGCTAGAAGAGGAGATTCGCCTTCCCTCCGTATTTAGTGAACTTGTCCCCAAAGCATTACATTCACATTAGCTGAATCCCCTGGAGTGATCTGCAACAGGAAATTTATTATAGACTTAAACGTCTGATTAAAAACATGATAATGGCATGTATTCCAAACTGATCGAATACTTTTATTTAAACAATCCTTGTAAGTAAAACCTAGTACCGTATTTGTATTTTGGCTACGATTGGTATTAGCAATATTTATATCACATGGAGCATGTGCATTTCAATGTTAAATCTCGAATTACTTCACATTTATGAAATATTTAAATCCCAAATCCTGAGACCACATCGTTGGAGTGGAACCATGATCTATCCCGCCCTTCCAACCACTGCATTCCTCTTAAAGGATAACTAACTTAGCTTAACTTAATCACTTCCTGATGCTTTGACTATCTGATTAGAAACACACAGTCCATTTCTCAAAGCCTATTTATTAAATGAAATACAATCTTACAAAAACAAAAAACAAAGACATATCAATATAGGAATATAGACAAAAACCATACTCTTTTTGGTTTGTATGATTTTGTGCATTGAAATGTAATTCAAAACAATATTTCTCCAAATATTTTTAAAGGTTTGTGGTGAAGGAAAGTCATTTTAATCTTTACAGTTCAAAATGATATTAAAAAATATATGAACATACATTATGTACAATAACATGAACAACAATTTGTTAAAGAGCTACGTTTAAGGAATTTCTACACCTGGGAGCATTTCTGTTTAGTGGATCAGGACACACCTGATCCACTAAACAGAAAGCCTAAAATAGAGTGCACTATTTATAAAGCTGATTATAGATGTTATCCATTATTAGTATTATTGTGTGTCATGTCAATGCATAGCCACCCTCTGGCCACCATTGTACACTGTATTGTATTGTATTGCATTGTATTGTATTATGAGTACTTAACTGTGTGAGCAACTGCAGTAGCTGCTATCATTGCTGTAACACAGGGGAATTGGTTAGCCTAGTGATTGTTGTACTTGCACTTGGTTCTATGAACATCCTTTCTGTACCGACAGCGATATATTGTTGCACTTCTTATGACAAATGTACTTATTGTAAGTCGCTTTGGATAAAAGTGTCTGCTAAATGCCCTAAATGTAAATGTAAATGTAAATATAAATCAATGCAGGGGTGGTTGAGTGTAGTCCTGATTCTTTTTTAAGAGGTCGAAGACCAGCCCTGTTTGAATGAAGCAGCTCAATGTAAACTATGACGGGTAGGCCTATGTTGTCATACATGGAACGGAAATATCCTCAGCAAATCTCTTTGAGCATATTTGTACATTTAATGTGTTGTCATAGTGATGGGAAAAGCAATATAAAATTAACCAAGGTTAAAACGTACAAAACATAGACCAGGGGTCCAGGAACGCGCATAATCATTGGCACACTAAAAAAAAACGTATTTTTTATTTTTATTGTATTATTAATATTTAAATATTTCACAGCACAATGCGGCAGCATAATCATTAATACCGGGGTTTTTTTGCACTTTATTCTGTTTTGGGCATTTCCTCCCCGTGCAAATATGTTTAATTTAGTTACAGAAAGCAGTGTTCTGAAATGGGATCAATTTATAGTTTTTAAACCTATGTAGTGAGTAATAGAAAAGAAAATATTTAAAATATTGTTGCAAGTGGCCTGTATGCATCACCTTCCCATGGTTTTGCAAAGCTGTACATGTCCTAAAGATATTGATGTGGATGGTTACAAAATTCTCATATGTTCTCGTTTTTACATTTCTCACAGTGCAAATATGTTTTTGAATGAGTTTCTGAAAATGGTGTTTTAAGATGGGACAGATGTAATTATAATTTCTAAGCCCATGTTGCAAATATAACCAAAAAGACATTTAAAATGTTGATTGTAGACTATATGGAAATAGTACAATTCCAGGTCTTCTGGAAATGTTTTTGGTCGCTGTGTCATAATTCAGCTTCATTTTTTATATATTGTTGATTAAGGCGCACTCATTAATGAGAAAATGTCTGACCCTGACATAGACTGATAATCCGCTTTACCACCAAGAAGAGAGCTACTTCCAGTTCTCTTTAAGTGGAGGGGGGGGGGGCGGCGCCGGCATGGAGAGTTGCCACAGGAACTCTCAATTTGTCATCCTCTTTAAAAAAAAAGAACCCACTAAATAACAAGTGTCCCAGCAAGGAGCCCTGATAACGTGTGAATATCACAGAGGTGTCGTATCGGAGGGCCTCCCCTTTTATTCCCATGAAGTGTGAGGTGTTGTCCTGCTCACTCCCCTATCCCCAGGGGCCCGGGGCCTCACACCACAGAAGCTCCCTGCGTCGGGCTGTTCAGAACGGCCACCAGGTCGGGCCTGTCGATGCGCACCAGCGCCGAGCACAGCACCCCTAAGTAGGAGCCCTCCTGCTGGCCCCAGTTGGAGAGTAGCGTGCGGGACGGCGCCTCGCCCCGCCCGAACAGGTCCAGCTGCTCGGGCTCGTAGCCCAGCGCGGCGCCCAGCGGCCGCCACCCCCGGCCCTCCTGGAGGAGCCGCTCCACCTCCTCCCTTTTGTGGACCGGCAGGTTGATGTAGAGGCGGCTGTCGTTCTTACTGTCCCTTTTACTGCCTGTCACCGAACACAACAGAGATGAGAACCATCGCATTGCATCCAATACAATCTTCCCTCTGCTTAAGGCGCCTTCATATCAAGGGCTATACAGTTGTGTTAACAACCTCTTACAGCTAGTTACCCTTCCCCCGCCAATGGTAGCTTATGTTTATGTTTTCATTGGTACCTTTGGTGGGCTGAGTGTCCTGGAGACTGTGGGAGTCCAGGAACACACCACTATCACTGTGGAGCTTTTCCCCCTCGGGTGAGACTCCCAGCTCTGCTGCTCGTGCCATAGACAGAGCTTTCTTCTGTTTACAAGATGTCCAGCTGGGGAGGACAGGGGGGGAAAGGTATTGTGAGCAACGACTGAAACACTGATGTTCTTTGACTGTCGAAGAAGGGAAGAAAGAGCTCAGTGCAAAGCAAAAGACCCAGATTATATAATAGGATGGGTCTGGACCGAGTCAACTCCTGTTTTGCAGATGGTGTGTCCTAAATAAAGAGCTATGGGCTCTCTTCCATGCAAACCATAAAAAGATAAGAAGAACACTTGGTGACTCTCATACCGGTTAGCCATTTTCAAATCAAACCATGACCACCAATATACTTGACTTCTAATCGATAAAAAAGGCAAACATACACTCTCTGATTCCCAACAGAACCGGTGGCCCGACAACCGCAGAGCCGGCAGTGGAAAGCTTACCATTTGTAAGCAACGTACAGAAGCAGACCCAGCACCACAGCAGCCAGGACAGACACATAGATGACGATGTTGCTGCTGCCGTACTCGCCCTGGGGGGGGAAGTGGGTGGTCTCTGTGGCACCCCCTTTCTCCCCTGCCCTCCCTTCCTCCGTCAGAACTGGCCAGCGGGTGCCGTCACTAGCGCTGTCGGAGTCGGAGGGACGGGACAGGATGAGCAGCTTCTTGTCTACGGAAGGAAACAAAAAGAGAAAAGGTTTATATATGTCTGCACACATACATCAACGATTTGATACAGGGTAAGACTGCACTGCCTGATTCAATACAGGCTAAGACTGCACTGCCTGATTCAATACAGGCTAAGACTGCACTGCCTGATTCAATAGAGGGTAAGACTGCACTGCCTGTGCCCCTGTGGCTTTAAAGCTAACCCCCTCCCCACATCCCTCCAGTGGGCCTATTTTAAGATAAAACACTCTGACCTGGCTGAGGTCAAGAGGGTCAAGGGGTCAAGGCGTGGCCTGCATGTGGACAGAAGACCTTTACTCCTGGAGAGCGAGTGGATGGCTGATGTTGGGGGGCAGTTTTTGGGGGTGAGGCAGGCTGACCTCTAACCCTGGGGGTTCTGGTGGTGCTTAGCATGTAAGGATACCTAAAGATCACGACGATGGGGATTAAGTTCACTCTTCTCTATTTGCTCATGTTTCCTGAGTGTGGCAAAGTGTTTACATGAGGTGTGGGTGCAGGTGTGAGCCAAGAGACACATGAGTATACCTGGCCATGCACACACACACACACCCTTCTCACCCTTTTCTACTTTTCATGTTTTTATCCATATCTGTATTTTTTCCTCAGTCAAACTGTTTCCAGATCAGTGTTCTGTTTCTCCCAGGCGGTGCGGGGACTCACCCATGCAGAGCGCGTCAGAGTTGGGCTGGCAGGCTCGGATCTCCACCTCGCCTTCCAGGCACTTGGTGCACATGTGGCAGGCCTTGGTGAGGCTGCGCTCCTCGGAGAAGCTTCCAGGCAGACAGTCCAGGCACTGCGTGTCGGACATGGGGTTACAGGTTCTGTTCACCCCCCTGCCAGGGTCACACATGGAGCACGGTACACACAGACCCTCCCTGCCGTTGCGCCACAGGTAGAAGCCTTCCTGGCAGTCACAGTGTGTGTCCTGAGTTGCCGAGCAGGGGGCAAGCTGGGAGATGCCGATCATACAGCGGGCGCAGGGCAGGCAGGGCTCCAGGCCATCTGACGAGGAGAAGCTTCCTGGGAAGACAAAGAGTTCCTTCAGGGAACAAATAGGAACGTGGGGAGAATGCTCTCATGTTCATATCAAAAACGTGTGTTGTGATAGTTAAACCTTAACTGTGTAACCTTTAACTGCAGCCATAGAATCATTTTAATGCTTGGCACACAAAAAAAATACTTGAGTCCATAGAGATCTAACCCTTTCAGACACTTTAGCCATCAATATATACTGTGGGTAAGACCCGTCCAGGTATCTCCCAGAGTGGCTGGGTGCTGTGTCTGCTCACCCTTCTGGCACGGTGCACACGTTGTGTCTTCCTTCCCACACGGCTGCTGGACCTCCGATCCTGGGGGACAGGAGCTACAGCACTGCCCTGACTCTGTGAGCCGCCCGCTGGCGCACGCCTCACCCACACCTGCCTGGACACACACAGGAGACATATTAGCTCTAGAACCGTGAGGTACGATCACAGGTGGGACCTGCAAATATTCATTTGGACGGGTTTCATTTCTTTCAGAGAACAATCTCAGTTTTAATTTTTTAATGTTCATCTGCATCATAAAGATTGAAGTAAAGAAATCCCCCCGGTCCTAGAAAAAAGTGCTGCTGTTGGTGCCCCGAAAACGTGCTTTCTTGAGACATGGTTGCCCTGCAGCAACAAGAGGCCGGGAGGCCTACGCGAGGCCTACGCGGAGGCCTACGTGAGGCCTATGCGAGGCCTATGGGAGGCCTACGCGAGGCCTATGGGAGGCCTATGCGAGGCCTATGGGAGGCCTATGGGAGGCCTATGCGAGGCCTATGGGAGGCCTATGCGAGGCCTATGGGAGGCCTATGGGAGGCCTATGGGAGGCCTATGGGAGGCCTATGGGAGGCCTATGGGAGGCCTATGCGAGGCCTATGGGAGGCCTATGGGAGGCCTATGGCAGTCTAGGAGAGGCTACAGTAAGACGGGATACAGCAGGCATTCCTGAGGACTAAAGCAGAGCTGGTGCCTGAAGGCGCTTACTGGCTTCAATCGGTTGCCTCAGAGCCCGCTGGAAATAATATCAAAACACAAAGAAGTGGGCGAAAGACGGAGAGAAAACACAGCTGGGAGAGGAAGAAAGGAAAGAAAGCTTCCTCCCTCCTTCCCGCCTGCATTCCAGATGAGAGTGAGCGCTGCGGAAATGTTGTACCAACTCTTCTGTCTGATCCTAATGTAAGGCTGTGTGCAAACTCAGTAAATACAGAAGGACTCTGCTGTACACAAACTAAATAATACAATTTGTAGCATTTTATCTGAAATTATGTTGGCTGAAAGCAGCACTATGTGAAGGGCTGCTTTCACTCCCTCTCCTCATAACCAGAGATAGGGGGTCTAGTTCTGTAAAGGTAACACTTTCCAGCCCCAGGCCAGGGTGTCAATGAGCCTGTGCAGCCCGGCCCCAAAGTGTCTGTTTATGTGAAGTGTTGGGGGAGGGGGGTAGATAGGAGGGGGCTTTGGAAGTCTCACTGCCCTGCAGGTGGTTTTCTCTGTGAAGGTCAGTCTTGCTCTCTCTCTCTTTTTCTCTCTCCAATCTCTGGGCTCTGAACACATAGCATCTTAGATATGCACCCGTTTAAGGGGTGAGTGGGTGGGATGGGGGTGATTGGCCTGCCCCCTGGGGGCTGACAGGATCCAACAGATGTCTGACAACCACCATCCTCATAAGATTTGGAAAAGCTAACAGTTAAACGATACCATTGATGTCTCTCTCCCTGCATCTGGGGCCAAGGAATACATGCAATAACCCGCTCAGAGGGCTGCTCAAATGTTTCACAGGCACACACGCCTCACCCAAGTGCATGACCAAATGCATGCATGCAGTCATTATGCAAAAGCACACATACCACAAAAACACAAAAGGTTGTAGCATGCAGATTCTAGCAAAAATAGATTTGCCTCATTCCAGTCCCTTTGGCACCAGCTCTCCATAGCAGCCTAATACCATCTAGAGGCCTTGTGGTCTAGCGCTGGTGTGTTTAAAGTTGGCAGACTTGGACCAGACTTTTGATTATAATAATAATAACAACGTAATTCTAGAGATCTGAGAGGTGCTCCGAATCCCCCTCCTCCAGCGTACGCAGCTTCAGACACAGTGAGCTGCATCACCTCACAGGTCCACCTATGGTGAACACAGACTGGCAGTGAGGGCTGTTTGGCCTGGGCTCTCTGTCATCATCTGGAGTGTCGAGTCACGCCGAACACTGTTCTGCCACTAACCAGGAACAGCCAAGGACCGCTGGCAAGGCAGCAGCTGGGGCCGAGTAAGAGGTGAAACATCCAGGTGGCCCCTGGCAGACAGTGGTAGCAGAGCTATACATGCAAGTCCTGCAATAGAACCAGACTTTGAATCTATTCACAGAAATAGCATAATTGTAAAAGTGTTTGTGATGTGTGCGTGTGTGTATGCACATTCATTTTACTATATTGTGTGTGTGTGTGTGTGTGTGTGTGTGTGTGTGTGTGTGTGTGTGTGTGTGTGTGTGTGTGTGTGTGTGTGTGTGTGTGTGTGTGTGTGTGTGTGTGTGTGTGTGTGTGTGTGTGTGTGTGAGCGCATGTGCGTATGTGTGTGCGCATGCATGTGCCACCAGTAATAAGAGGCAGACAGAGTAGGTATGTATATATATATGTATTATATAGGTTAATATAATCCTGCTTTGGAGGTAAAGCCTTGCAGGCGGCGGTCAGTTGTTCATTTTTGTTTATTTTGATGGACCAATGACAACTGCTGCATACCAGAAGTGAAGGGTTTCAGCAGTTTGAAGTTAGGTAAGGCTAACGTAATGGACATGAATGAATATACAGGAACTAAGCAATCCTACAATCCTATATGTCTGAGGAGATACTTAATAAATGGATTATCTCTTCAGAAGAGTTCCAGTATAGCTTTCTCGTAGTTCAGACGGATGTATGCGTTCGTATGGCGTTTGTGTAGTCTGTGTGTAAGTCCAGTTTACGCCGTGGACTTCTCAATGTTTTGCCTGCTAGCAATGATTTTGGGCCCATTTTATACCAAGAGGCTAAACGATTCCCATGGCAGCGTGTGGTAGAAGGAGAACTCACACAGATCCATCTGAGCCTCAAGGAGGGAGCAGGTCAGGGCCAGCTGCAGCCTCTCTCGATGTAAGAGCTGTAGTCTTCAGGGAGAGAGATCAGACCACCAGCTAGCAGCTTCAATGAGACTCAGAGTCTCCGGCTGTCACAGTCGCTCAACACAAACAGAGACACACACTTGGCACTGAAGCCAAATGCTTTTGTGTGTTCGTTTTTTTAAGTGACACATCTTTTGTTATAATGTGTATACTAGAGTCAGCATGAGTTTACAGTTTCCAGAGTTACGTTTCATTTGACTCCTAAAGGTCCAACAGGGAGGGCCTTTGAAGAGGCCGGTCTCATCAACAGATTAGGGCTGTAATCTGAATCGTGCATGTACTTTTTTTTAATTTAAGGAATTTGTGAGAATGGAGCATTCATTTAAAGATGAAAATGGTTGTCTAAACCCTGAAGAAATGGGTTAAGTGTCACAAGGAAATAGAAATGACTGCATTACCCCCTCCACCCCCCGAGCCACTAATCCGAAAAAAATATGACAATTGCCTTGCTCCGGATATGCAGAACCCAGCGATTCTTAAAGTCATGCCACATCTCTACCGGGAATAGCTCCAGTAAAAAGGATATTACCAATGTGTGCAAACTAAAAACATCCAAAACGCTGAATGTGCTGAATAGTAAACGTGTTTTATCAACAAAGGCTTAGCAGCATCTAACTGGAAAATATTTGGCAAGGAGGGAGGGAGGGAGGGAGGAAGGAAGGAAGGAAGGAAGGAAGGAAGGAAGGAAGGAAGGAAGGAAGGAAGGAAGGAAGGAAGGAAGGAAGGAAGGAAGGAAGGAAGGAAGGAAGGAAGGAAGGAAGGAAGGAGATTATAACTCTAGTTATTACACCCTGTGAACTCTGTACAGGCATAGTTCAGATGTATCAGATTTGAGCCACTAGGTGATAGATTAGGTTTCTTTAATTTGGTTGTCCTGAGGCGTGCTGGTTTCTCCGGATTCCCAGCCGTTGGATCTCAGATCATGATCTAGAGATCCGCATCAGTTGTTGAGCGCATATAGTAGAACGTGTGTCAAAATTGTAGACCATAGCCTAATCTCAAACGAGGAGTTCTAAAATAATAGGCTATCTATGCTATTGGATTGCCAAACATGTAGTTATAACATGCGTCTTTGATATCTGTAATAAAGAAATCCTTGGTAACAAAGTGCTTCACAGAATGTGGATCATTAAATATGGTAACACAGAACAGGGGATTTAAAAAAGGCTGGTTGGGTAGTGGAAGAGTGTGTCATCTGATTAGGACGTTGATCGAAACACTCATCTTGTACAAGAAGGGGCCTGGCTGCGGAGAACATGTCGAGACAGTCTGAGAAAGGCTCAGACTGTGGCCTCTCTATAGCAGGCTCAGACTATGGTCTGTCTGAAACCGGGTCGGACAGTCTGGTTGCGTTTCTTCTCCAGAGAGAGAGCGGCTTTTATGTAGCCTACTTTTGGGAGTACGTCCTTATGAGTGCGCACTTATTAAAATGTGCTCCACTGATTTGAAGACGCCTTGCTTTTCAAATCTTCCACACATGGTTGGCATACATTGGCCATGCTTTTCCTTGGGAAACCCCTATTACAAGTCCACAATACAAAAGTAGGCTTGCATCACAAACACGTTTAGGTTATACTAAGGTTAGTTTATATAGTTTGAAACTTAAAACCTTTCCTTTAAGCAGTTACGGTCAGAAAATCCACTGGCAAAATGCAATTGGTGAACACTTACTTTGATCAGAAGAATTGTGCAAATCATAAACACGATCATCTTGTCCCGACTAATCCTGAATTGATCCAAGTAGCAGACTTTTCTTTCCCAGTGTCACAAACACGCAGACCACAAAACTGTTGTCCACGATGAGCCGTGAGCCGTATGAAGCTCTCTGGAGAACTCCGCACGACGGACGGCGACGGGACCCGCAACCGTAGCCTACTGGTCCGGTTATGTGATTCAGAGGATGGACCAGTATATCCCAACACAGTCACAAGCTTTCCCCCCGAAAAGAGTGGACTTTGATTACAACTACTAGCTTTTGTCTATGTTTCCTTAAGGACCATTGAATGCGTCCCGGTTGCACGGACAGCCTTAAAACAGATGCGCGAAACTTCTCCCCAACTCTGTATGCGTCTCCTCCCAGTATCCACCTCCTTAGGAAATACAGCGCCGTGATTGGCTAACGCCATGCTGAGCACGACGGCATTTTATTGTCGAATATAGGCCTAATAGGAACTATGATGGGTGAGATATAATATAGATACACTACACACACACACACCTTGGTGCTTTTGTATTATATTATATTATAGCATTAGTTTTATACAAATCTAGATCAATCCATTGAGACAAGAGGCATGTTGTATTGTTAATGCAAATATATATGAGGATATGTATCTATATACATATATACATATGTGTGTATATATATATATATATATACACTTTATATACATACATAATACATACATGATACACATATATACATACATAACATATATATTTATATATATTGTATATATACATACATATCAATATATATATGATATGTATCTATATACATATATACATATGTGTGTATATATATATATATATATACACTTTATATACATACATAATACATACATGATACACATATACACATACATACATACATACACATATATAATATTATATATACATACACATCTATACATACACATATACAAATATATATCCACATACACATGTATATACATATATATAAATACAATATTTGAGTAAATACAATTTTCTGTATGAATACAACTAAACAGAGAGGTTAACAGATTGAGGTTGGCTAAAAGGTGATTAAAAAAAGGTTTCTCAGTCTAAAACTTTCTTTTAGACTAATGTAGAACTACATCATTGGAAGATAGATGAATTATATAATGCTTTCTTTGACTGATTGTTGTACAATCTGGTGATGAAGCCTCACTTCTCCACTCCTTAATATTGTATTATTATTCTAACAGGTTTCCGTTAGTGATATAAATGATGTCAAACCTATTGACTAATAGCAAAAACACAATATGTCTATGCGAAAGACAGCGCAAACACGTTTTTTATGTTCACTTAATTTTTATTAAAAATTTAAATCAATAAAAAATAAAAAATACAAATACAAATAGCAATCTTCAGTCAAATAGTCATATAGTAGACAATAGGCTACATTGTTGCTTTAGTGGAATAATTTGTCCTCACATCAATAATCATTTCAAGTAATCCAATATTTCCATTTATCTTGAAACGTTCGTCTAGTAAATGTTTATGTAGTAGCATACTAGGGAAGAACAACATGAAATCCGACATCCAGGCAAATACACGCGCTGCTTCGACCGAATTTCTGAAATCCCGACTGTCCCTGAACAAAACCATGATGACGTAGTGCACTCTCGGCAGGGCTAGGCAGGCTGGAGCTCAAGCCCCGGCTTTCCCGCAGGCCGCAGCCGCCTCGTGCCCACTGCATCCGTCCGTTGACTGATCCCCATTGACTATGGGACGGACGCGCAATGCATTGTGGATCCGTGCGCTCCGTTTCACGCCCCGCCTTCCCGCAGGCTCCATCAGAGAAGTTGAAAAATGTTCAACTTTTTCGGCAGCGATGGATCCGTCATCCAATCAGATCGCGTATGCAAATTTATGCACTGTGACACTACTCGGTCTTTGACGACCCTGGAAAGTTCCCCCTTCCGTCAGTCACGCCTTCAGACGTCCTGACTCGGTGCAGTGGGCACGAGGCGCCCACTCGGTGGAAAAACTCCTTAAAAGTGTGTGCGTGTGTGTCACTCTGTCCGAGCCTGCACAAGAGTTCAATCATGCCGTTACGTCTTTCTGACCAATCGCAGTTCAAGGCCCACCTGGGCTGTACCACTTCGGGAGGGGCCGCCCAGTTACTCCCCTTTAGACAAAATTGACTTGGTTGCGAGGTTGTGTCTGTTGAGTGAGTGGGAGGTTGCGGGCGCACAAGCTGCCGGACTGCGCTGCAAGGAACTTTTATAAAGGCAATATTGTAATCCCGCAGTAATCAGCCCGACAGCCCCGAAGCGTTAACTGCCCACCGGGAATTCTCCCGTACCACTCGGCCACCGTGTGTGTGCGTGTGTGCGCGCGCGTGCATGCGTGCAAGGCTTGGCTATTGACGTTTTATAGACCTACTACTTGCGGGTCTCTCTTTTACCGTCCTTCTCAACACTCTGATCTCAATAAAAGGCTAGCAGCACGAAATCAAATGATAATTAGAAAAGAAAAAAAATGTGTGATTAATCGCGAGTTAACGATGACATATGTGATTAATCACGATTAAAGATTTTAATCGCTTGACAGCAGTAACATATATAGATATATATATACGTGTGTATATATATATATATATATATATATATATATATATATATATATATACACACACGTGTGTGTATATATATATACGTGTGTATAATATATATATATACGTGTATGTATGTATACACACACACACACACACACACACACACACACACACACACACACACACACACACACACACACACACACACACACACACACACACACACACACACACACACACACACACATATACACATATACACATACACACACACATTTGTATACAGTATATTCAATTATATCTAATATGGTATTACATTTTTTTCTTTTCATTAGCAGTCACAGAAGTCACAAGGTGAGTGCAGTTCAGTGTTGGTCTCCTCTCTTTTATGGGCAGAGAGAAGCGGGGTGAATTCCATACCAGTTGCATTCCAAAGAAAGCCTTGCAGGGGGTCTGCTTACTTCATAGGGAAACAAATGGAGAGATCTCAGAGGACAATAAAAGTATCACTTCAAAGCCCCCACTGGAAGAGACGGGGTACGATACTTTAAGACTATTCAGTCAGTCATAAAGTATATGTTCATATGCAACATATGAGGGAATATTCAGTCATAAAATCATCTTCGTATGTAACGTCCCTTTATACCTGAAAGCAGTCACACAACCTTTCATATTACAGCAGAACAAACCACTTGGCATAGTTGACAAAGACAAAATATTACGATTATGATATAATTATACTTTTATTGCAAACATAGTATCAATCATCAATACATCTAATGCACACATCAAACTGAAACACAAATAAAAAGGTGGGTTTCCTCCGCTGGACTGCATAGAGTATTACTGGAGACCTCGCTACTCACTGAGAACTATCAGCAACGTTTAACAGGAGAAGACAAGAGAAACAAGCAGAGAACAAGAAGGCACCTTGGAATCCTGGCCTTAAGAAGACAAGGGTACACATGAGAGGGGTGTGGAGGGGTAGGGGATTTTGGGGAACTGTTTGAAGGTTGTTGTGGTTTGTTGACAGGAACAACTCAAACAACACTGGTATCAGTCGCCCCGTCTGCCCTGGAGACACCAATAACCCAGGACAAGGTGTCGGCCCCTCCTACTGTTGTCAACAGGGCTGACTTCAGAGGCTTTGTGTCCCCACAGTACACACTGTATGTTGTATACCCCCAACCCTCTACTCTTTGTTCTCCTGTATTGACGTGGGGTCTGCAGGCTGGTATCATCACCCCTCATGCCTTCAGGTTATTCTGCCTTAGACACAAAGGCCCTTGGCCCCTGGAGGTGTTTACAGGGGGCCGGCAGGATATGGGCCCGCCAGGACTTCAAAGGGCCCCCCCCCCCTCTATTAAAGTCAATGGCCGTTGCCTGGGGTGACCTCCTCAACTCTGAGTGGGATTAATACATATCCACAAACACACAGGGAAGGAATTGGGGCTCAGGGCGCGGGCTGGAAGCCCCATCTACTTGTCAGCTCACTCCCACCGAGGTTCACAGAGCGAGATGATGGGGGGGGGGGGGGGTCTTCCTCTGTGGTCTCCTGACAATGGGTCAGAACTTTTCTCATTTTGAAGAGGCCACTATTACTGATGACCAGCACCACATACACACAAACAGGCAGACTACTTTGTCAAATGGTTCCTTAGAAACAGCCGGCCAACCACCACTCAGTTAAGGTCATGTCTGGTGAAACCCACACAGGGTTAAGGTCAAGTACAGTGAACCAAGTACGGTGGACTGCATAAAAGGCATATGTATTTTACATTTCTTCAAAAACAATACAAATGCCAGACTGTGGTTAAGGGTACAGGTCCAAGGACAAGGCTGTGTTGACCACACGTATGGCTCAATTCATATTGTAACAACTGTATATAATATATATATATATATATATATATATAATATAATATATATATATATATATATATATAATTATATATAAATATATATATATATATATATTATATATATATATATATATATATATATCATTGAAGATGATTATAACTGCATAGACTCTTTAAATAAAGACATTCATCTCAACAATGACAGCAAAATGTTTTTGCAAACCACATTGGTCATGAATGAAATACAATTTCAGTATAACCGTAAAACACATCTCGGCTGCAAACCAAAACAACCAATGATACACAATAAAAGCGCCATGCCATAATAACACTCATACTTGCGCAATAAAATACTATCGCTCCGCAGCCAGAGGATTTGAATTAGTTCATCTTCTGTAAATGAAATGTGCTCATGACTTAGAACGCATGTATAGAAAACAAATCTTTCAACATGTAAAACAGTTTAATGCTTTCTCACCAAGGCCCGTCCACATGGAGCCGATTGTTTGGTGAAGCCGCATAAGCCTTGTGCGTTTGGGCCGACCGTCGAGATGGAGCCGGCGGATCCGGTACCCGAAAACGCACTTTTTACCAAAATCGGCTCCATGTGGACGGGGCCTTAGCCTTTTGTGTGTGTGTGTGTGTGTGTGTGTGTGTGTGTGTGTGTGTGTGTGTGTGTGTGTGTGTGTGTGTGTGTGTGTGTGTGTGTGTGTGTGTGTGTGTGTGTGTGTGTGTGTGTGTGTGTGTGTGTGTGTGTGTGTGTGTGTGTGTGACAGTGCATAAAGCCGACTGGCTCCAACCTCAGCGGAGGGGCTGGCAGGAAGTGCATTCCTGTGTTGTTCACTCAAAGGCTTTCTGCCCATGTGTTTCACAGTCATCAACTCTCTAAACAATGACTTCAGTGCTTCACAAGTAACAGGAATAATATCTGTACTGTACAGGCACGTAGGCCCTACAGGCAACCAGACATTAAGCAAAAGCAATCAACAGACATGTTAACAGCTAACAGTTCAACATATGGAGCTACATGGACACAGAGGAGTGAGACAAGAGCAGAAAGGACTGTTGTCTTCCTATTTCTAACCGAGCTGCTGCTCTGGTGTGTTCCCAAATTACAAATGCCAAAGGTCCTGATTTCTTGATTTGGCTTCCATCAGTACGTAGCATTCAAACGTGAACATTAGGATTGAGCGCTCATGTTAAGGCGATAGGAGATGCACATGAATGTTTAAAAAGTTTTCACATACCCAACTACAAAAAAGATATTGCTTTATAGTATATTCTTTACATTGCTATGGCCCCCCCAATACAAAAAAAAATATCATAATCAGCCGTAATGAGCGACAGGGAGGAACCTTTGGCCAATATTGTTTTCCAAGGTCGGTTCTTTCCTACTTATTTTGATTCTACTTCCCAAGAAGTAGAAGAAGATAAAAGGCAAACTGTTCTTTGAACCAGAGAGAGAGAGAGAGAGAGAACTTCAAAGAATTATCATTAAAAGCTCTGTACTGTCTGTAGAGTCTGAGGACTGTCTGTCTGTAGAGAGTCTGAGTCTGCGTTCTGTCTGTCTGTAGAGTCGGAGTCCTGTCTGTCTGTCTGTAGAGTCGGAGTCCTGTCTGTCTGTCTGTAGTCCTGTCTGGCCGTCTGTAGAGTCAGAGTCCTGACTGTCTGCAGAGTCTGAGCTGGTCTGGAGTGTGAGGTCCCTCTCAATGTGACTCAACTTTTGTGTCAACAGCTCAGTTTAGCCTCTGCTAAGCTCTTTGGAATGATATGTGGTTCAGCAAAGGGAGGAGATGAGACTTCAACATTGTTCTCACTTCAGTTAGAATAAAAAGTGCAAAGTGTTTTTTCGTTGCTTTCTTAAAAATAAATAAAAAGGCAGGCAACTGGGGGCTTAGGGCTGAGGAGTGGGGAGAATGTCAGGGACCTTCTTGTCAGTCGGCCCCTTGGATGGGCTTCCCACCAGCAGACAGTATCCACAGCGCGACAACCACCAACCTCCCGCAAACCGCCCCACTCATATAGGTGGAGGGTGTCTCATATCCCAGCATGCTCACTGGGGTTATACTCCGTCTCCCCCGCCGACACCTGGGAGATCCTTTGCGTGGAGGCCCAGAGGCGCCGGGAGAACTGTCCGGAACGCACCTGAGTGGATCACACAACATCATCAGCTCTATTTTTCCCCTTCCACAACCCCACAACTCCTTGTGGGGTTGTGGAAGGGGAAGAATAGAGCTGATGCTGCGTTTGAACAGGCCTGTGGTCGGCCCCTGATCACTGGGCCTCACCTGCTCTGGCTTGCCGGAGCCCACCACAATGAGCTTGCCGTCGTCCAGGCCCACCAGGATGTGGCTGCACTCCTTGGTCACAGACACACTTCTCACAGGCAGCTTCAGGGCCAGAGGGGCCACCACCACATCCAGGCTGCCCACCGCAAACACACAAGAATAAGAAACACCCATAGCACCCACATTACACCATACCAATCCGTGCAGCACTTACACAAGCAGAAGTCATGTTGGGGCACGTTTTTAAAGGTCCCATGGCATGCTACTTTATGGATGCTTTAATATAGATATCAGTGGGCCCCTAACATAGCATTCAAAGACGTTCCCGAAATTCAGCTGTGGTGCAGAACTACAGCCACTACGAGCCAGTCACACATTGAGCTTTCCCCAAACACGCCGTTTCGGTATCTGTAGCTTTAATGCAAATGAGGAGGAGAGAGGCGGATCAAGGAGGGAGGGGGTGTGGCCCTGAGCAGCTTGCGTAACATTGCGCTCTGTTATCAGTGGATGTATCTCAATGGCGAGGCACACACAGCCTTTGGCCGTGTTCTGTAAATATTCTAGAACACTCCGGGTGCTACGGCAGGAGTCCTGGAGCTCTATATCTAAATAATATCATATTATACACAGATATCTATATGAGATTATATATATTATCACGGCC
Source organism: Melanogrammus aeglefinus (assembly GCA_900291075.1). Lineage (NCBI taxonomy): Eukaryota > Metazoa > Chordata > Actinopteri > Gadiformes > Gadidae > Melanogrammus > Melanogrammus aeglefinus. The sequence goes on from OLKM01000893.1 coordinate 112,707, forward strand.
AAAAGCTGTGTGCCTCCAGACGATATTATGAATCTCAAACGACTGCGTTGGGTTCTCCGACGTCTCTGGTTCTTCAACTTCACCATCAATCTGTGGTAGACTGAAACGCGACATGGAGGAGAAAGGGATGCCCGCGATTGGTGGTGCCTCAGCAGCGGGCAGCGGGGGTCCAGGGGGGGACAATCACAGGCAACAATCCCTTTCTCCTGCATGTCGTGGTTCATGTACTTCAGGGAGTCAAAGCGAAAGTTCCTTTCCCCCAATTCCTTCTCGACCATGGCTGAGATAAACCCCACTACGAGTCTCGTTGTGGAAATACCAGAGACATCAGAGAGTTCGACGTGTTATGCGCCGTAACACCAACAGCAGAACGGTTATCCAAATAACAAAGAAGTGTACAAAACTTGCGCTACAGTGTGTTTATTCACACACACACACACACACACACACACACACACACACACACACACACACACACACACACACACACACACACACACACACACACACACACACACACACACACACACACACACACACACACACACGTGGCACTTGCACATCGTAGCTCATTGGGCAAAGCAGAGAAAGGGGAGGTAACAAAATTCCAAATCGGCGCGTCTGAGCTTTGTGTTTTTTCAAAGGCAGAGCGGGATAGCTTGTGCTCGTTTTACACCATACGCCATTTCTAGCTACTGGGGCACCATAGGCAGACTAGGGGAACTCATATCAAGGTTAGAAAACCTCCTAAAGTGAAATTTTCATGCCATGGGACCTTTAAATGTTAGTTCAATAGAACGTGATACACGCTTTGGAGGTATGCAACATGTGTGCTTCCTTGCTACATGCTTTTGGTTTGAATGTATTTTGCCTGAATGGTTTATGGAGATCTTTCTAATTCTGTTTAGTTTTAAAAATATTTAGAACTCGTATGGTAAAGAAAAAAATAGTTATTATTATAATGCTAATAATCCCTCTGTTACCCGTGGTTACCTGGATAGATGTCGTATTTGTAGGTTTCCCTGCAAGGTGCCCAGGATGACATAGTCTGAGACCAGGTGGAGGGCGGTCACCTCCTCCTCCAGGACCACCCTGGATAGCAGGCAGCCGTTCACTGAGTACACCAACAGGGAGAAGCTCCCCTGCAGAGCAGAACCACAACCATCAACAGATGAGAGAGAACGCTGACTGCTGTCATCTGGTGACTCTTCACTCGGGGTCAGAGCGTTCATTAAAATGTATGGATTGCAACAAACTGAACACTCCCTCTCATCACCTCCTTTCCAGTCTTTCAATTATTGAGTCTGTCAAACTATTTGTCGTAGCTTACAAGTAAGATAGCGATTATGATTGCTCATTAAAAATGCATTCTCTCTTGAGTGGTTTGTCCTTTCAAAGCTACTATACAAAACCTGTTGTTGCAACATGGCGGGCCCTGTAGAAGAGGACTCCCTACAGAGAAACAAAGGGCTCATTCTGAGGTGAATAAACAGAGTCGAGTCTGGGGTCCAGCTACCTTTGCTGTCAGCCGTCCCTCCAGGGCTGTGTGCACCACTATGTGTCCCTCCGTGCCCACAAGGAGCTGAGAGATGTGGGCGGGCACAGCACTGTCCCCAGAGGGGCGCAGGGTCCGCAGGAACTGGCCTCGACGCACACTGTGCACTATGACCGTGCCGTCCTGAGAGCGAGCACAGCAGCTTTCATTACATAGGTTGAACACAGAGCACATCCTGTTACAAGTAACTCATTCGCTCTCTAAAGGTCCATGCCCAATGCATTCTGAGGATTATCTGGGAAAGTTATTAAGGTTTCTTGAAGCTTTTAACCAAAGTGACTTGGAATGAATTCTGAAAAAGTCATTAAGGAGCAAAGAGGAGGAGGTTTGATCAAGGATTCCTCCAGGCAAACTGCAAGCACTGGACCTTGGCTCCAGAACCTCTGGGAAAAGACACTTTCTCACCCACTAAACCCCCTTCAAGTAATTTATTTGTGATTTGATTCATGTTTCAGGAACTCGAATGAACCCTTTCAATCTCTGACCTTTGACCCTGAGGCGGCCATGTCTAGTTCGGTGCTTATGGCCACGCAGGTGACCTCCTTGTCGTGTCCACAGAGCACCTGCACCGGCCGGGGAGAGATCCCACTTGAGAAGCCCGCCTTCAACACAGAGAGACGTTTCAGATGGTTGCATAGACCATAGAGTTATGCAGTAGATCATCCTCTGAGAGGGTTTACCTGCTGGAGGACTTCCCACACAATGCAGGAGGTGTCTCTGGAGCCCGAGATGAGGTAGATGCCACAGAGATCCAGTGCCAGGCACGTAACAACATCTTCACAAAACATAGAGCACACCCACATTATTATCAATAATACAAATACTGCTACTATTAAGGGATACGCCACTCTAGGCAGGACCTGTCAATTGGCATTGACAGGTCCTGCCCAGAGTCAGATAAGTAGTTTAATCCTACATTCCCTTGGTTAGCATTTGCCTTTCCGTTAGCCAACTCCATTGACTTGAATTGTTACAGTAGCCCCTGCCCATGTGAGGGGAATAGACTTTTAATTACTTAAGAAAGGTTTCCTGTGTGTTCCGTCATTTATTCAAAACGAAAGCCAGTACCAACAAAACAACATGGTTGTTTGTCTACAAACACACAGAGTTGCGCTCATTTCAATAATATTCAGCAATTGCAGATAACCCACCCATTTTAAAGGGGTTGCGCCCCAGGTGTCTGACCCCCTCCTTGACTGCCCCAGAGTCTCACCAATGTGGCGGACGATGCGACCCAGCTGCTTGACCTTGGCCAGCTGGGTGACGCGCAGGCTGCAGTCCCAGTGCCCACCGCTGAACAGCAGGCGCCCGTCGTTGGACACCACCAGCACCCGGGAGCTGATGTCCAGCCCAGGGGAGAAGGGCCCGCTCAGGAACCGCTGGGTCCTGCAACAGACAGAAAGGGTCAGGGAGAAGACACCAGCACACACAGAGGGGTCAGGGAGAAGACACCAGCACACACAGAGGGTCAGGGAGAAGACACCAGCACACACAGAGGGTCAGGGAGAAGACACCAGCACACACAGAGGGTCAGGGAGAAGACACCAGCACACACTGAGGGTCAGGGAGAAGACACAGAGCCTGTGAGGGGATTTTCAGTGTAAAAACTGTGGGCATTATGAATAACACTAGATAACAAGTGGAAACACTGGGGACATTATGAATAACATGAGATAACATGAGAGGTACATTACAATAATAAGAGGGTTAATGTGTAAATAAAACAACTTAATAAGAATGTAAATAATAACATTAAAATAAAACAAAAGGTACTGGATGGGAGTGTTCTCTGAGCACATAGCCCTGTGGTGTGATTTTTGTGTCGCTGTGTGAAACATTTCTGGAGATGGAAACTGAGCTCTGCTTGGAAACATGACAAACTGGTAGCCTCATGAAATAGCCCCGTTAAAGTATACCACACAGTCCTGAACCACACACAGCGCTGTGTCTGAGATCCTTTATTGTTGACACACACACACACACACACACACACACACACACACACACACACACACACACACACACACACACACACACACACACACACACACACACACACACACACACACACACACACACACACACACACACACACACTACTTTGTTACTCTTATCTTGTTGTACTAGTTTTTTTGCTTTTTGCAATGTTAAGGAAAGCTTGGGATACAAAAATGTCATTGCCCGCTCTGACTGCCTGTTATGTTGTATATGTATGTGTATTTGACGAATAAAAAAGAACTTGAACTTGACAGGAGGCCCTCACTTGGGGTTGGTGACAGTCGGGTCCCTAGTGAAGGTGAAGTAGTTGTTGATGTTCTTATCGTAGGGCAGCCAGCTGTGGGTCCCGATCAGCGCGTTGGCGCTCACTGTCACCTAGGAAACACACAGGAGGAACCTCTTTGACCGACCACAATGGACCGACCATAGCCATGCTACTGGGGTCGGGGGGGGAGGACCTTACCAGGACGTCAGAGCCCTGGATGATGATGGAACGTGTCTGGTTCTTAGGGACGACCGCCTGGACCAGAGGGGTGCCGTCACTCACCACCTGGAGCACACGCACGCACGCACACACACACACACACACACACACACACACACACACACACACACACACACACACACACACACACACACACACACACACACACACACACACACACACACACACACACACACACACACACACACACACACACACACACACACACACACACACCAAAATATTTGTATGGAGGTACAGCATTTAATACAGCCGACTTAGGAGCGGACATTGAACATACCTCCATAAAAGAACGCAGTTTGTCCAGCTGCTCAAAGAGGTTGGGGGGCGAGGGGTCCATGCGAGCCTGGCGTCTGGCCACGCTCTCCTCCGTCATGCGCTGAGGGTGTGGCTCCTGAAAAAGCCCCCCAACATGGTCAGTCACATCTCCCAGTCCCAACACACAGGCTGCTGCTGACACTTCTCAGACTAACCCATGTGGGGAATAAATGTACATCTTGACAGCCCAAAACAAACACGCTAACTAAAAGACACCAGTTGTGTTCACACAGGTTTGAGATTCGAGGATGCCTGAAGCCGGCAGCAAACTTTGAGCAGAGTAATCCGTGAGTCAGACCTTCAGGAGCTGACACGGGGTCTGGCCGAAGTGGTTGATCATTCCTTCCAGCGCCTTGCGCTCCGTCTCGTTGGGGATAGCGTCCACATCCACCGCCCCTGATGAGAGTTCAGATCAGAGGCTTTTTAGATACAGAGGTTAAACATGAACCTCACACACACAAAGCCATCAAACGAAGACACACTCAAACATGAAATGTATTTTCTGAATGTATTTGTGAGTTACCCTCATATGTGTAGTGGAGGAACACATTCAGGGCTTTTTCGGCTTCCTCTCCCCTCTGCTTGAAGCCAAAGATCAGGTCTATCCACTCATGGAGGTGACTTGACACATGTTCACTCTCCTAGAAACACACACACACACACACACACACACACACACACACACACACACACACACACACACACACACACACACACACACACACACACACACACACACACACACACACTGTATAAATGTCCCTTGTATCAGCTCCCCGACCTACCATAGGCCCTTTTTTGTTGAGTTATATATTGTTTATTTGTATGTTTTTTAGAACTAGAACTAGAAAAGGGATCCTAGAGACTGTTGCCTCAGATGGGACCCCTTTAAAACATAGCCAGTGGATTCCCCCCACCATGGTGAATGCATGCTGAACAGGCCCCACTTGTACATATCTACACCACGCCCTCTGAGCCCCATCGCGGCGGCGGCTGCGTCGGCGTCTCACCAGCGCCTTCCGGTGCTTCCTGATGAAGTCCTCTCTGGACGTGGCCCAGCGCGGCAGCAGCACGTTGTTCACCGAGTCCTGAGAGAGCTGCTGACAGCCCAGGTCAAACCCTGCAGGACATCACACACAAGGAGGACGTCAACGGGCGTTTCAAACCACACAGTGAAGCCACCCATTCCTCCCTCAAACAAACTTGTGGATGAAGAGTTCCCCTTCAATCCATTCACCCACGCAAAGACAAGAAGAGAGAAAGGAAATAGTAGATTCCTCCTCCTCCCTCACCATTCATGTTCTCTATGAACTCGGGGAAGTAGAAGAACTCCGGGATCAGCTCCTTGACGTCGGCGGGGCTCTCCATGCGTGCCTGCCAGGCTGCCGCCACCGAGTGGAATTGCCGGTCGGCACAGTCAAACCTACCGACAGACAGACAGACAGACAGACAGACAGACAGACAGACAGACAGACAGACAGACAGACAGACAGACAGACAGACAGACAGACAGACAGACAGACAGACAGACAGACAGACAGACAGACAGACAGACAGACAGACAGACAGACAGACAGACAGACAGACAGACAGACAGACAGACAGACAGACAGACAGACAGACAGGAGACACGATGAGGACCTGATGAAGACATGAGTAGAACTAGCGTGGACCACAGGGGGGCCGTGCTGCGGGCCGGGGGACGGACCTGCCGCTCTGCAGCTGGACGTGCAGCGTGGTGAAGGGCTCCATGCGGATCATGTAGTGCATGACCCCGGCCGGGTTGGAGTAATGCGTGCCGTAGTGGAACTTCTCCATGGTTCCCGTTGGGTCTTCAAAACTGTCATACCTGGGGAGTCACGTAAGATATGGAAACATCAATTCAAAGGGCATAATACTGCACAAAACATATATAGACACATACACACACACACACACACACACACACACACACATATGAACCACTCACTTCTCTCTGACATTCTGGGCGTGGCGAGCGTTCACCACCCCGATGGGTTTGGACAGGTCCCTGAACACTGCCGGGTTCTCCAGGTCCAGGACCTCAGAGGTGTAGTCACAAAGAACCCAGGGGAACTACACGCCAGCACCGCACACGCACCACGCAGAACCCACACACACACACACACACGACACGCACACACACACACACACACACACACACACACACAAAAGTTTAGGCGTAGTCTCAGAGTGGTTTTACATTCATGTATAGACACCATGTGTGAACATGGATGGTTCCTCACCACCGGGTACTGGGACAGGTCATTGTATGTGCGCCCAGAGATGGTGTTCAGCTGCATCAGATACTCAAAATTGGAAATCTCCCTGTACACCCATTTCTATTGAAAAAGAAAGAAAGACAGGATTCTTACAATGACATTAATATTATTATTAATATTGGACTGGGGGGCTGGATAATTCAAATGAGACATCTCTATCCATATCCATTTATATTTAAAGAGAGGAAACGATTACTATATGAGACTGGGGGGTTAGTGCGTGGGGTGTTCCCCCTCCCATCAAAAGGTGCTGAGGCCAGACCCCCACCTGCTAATTAGGACCAGAGGTTCTTTGGTTCAATCGTCTGCTACATGAGTCCATTATAAAAGACTGGTCTCAAGCATTTTTGTAACTCTATTTGGTCATGGGAATGAGTCCCTGATCTCAAAGGCGTGGGGGGGGGGGGTGAGTCACCTGCGTGAGGCCGGATGCCTTCAGTAGCTCCTGGGGCGATCGAGAACCAAAGTAGAAAAGATTTGGCGGTCTGAGCCCAAGGATTCTAGAGTAGACCTTATTCCGCACCTTTGGGGGGGGCGGAAGGAAGAGGAGGAGGACAAATCATCCCTTGAAGGTCAGTACAATGATTAAATTTACTTCAACTATTGCTGCTAGGGGGTCCTTTAATGGGGAGCTGGAGGAGATAGGCGCCCCCACCTTCTTCCTGAAGTTGATGAAGTAATGGGCCTGGTCGATGAAGAAGAGCTCCAGAGCGGAGCGCCGCAGGTTGTAGCGCCTCAGATGGACCTCCCTCAGCTGGGACAGGGGCCTCCGGAAGTCAAAGCCGATCCCTGAGAGGAGGAGGACAGCTACCACCATTACACCTCCCTTCTACTGGAGCACTGTCTCTTCTACAAAGCCTCCTCCTGGTATCCCTTGTGTAATACCATCTTCAGTCTCCTCCTTCTCGCTGCTGCCGTCGTAGAAGTAGAGATGGTGCGTGGTGACCTCCAGACGACCCGAGACCACCGCTGTGATGGTGATGAGCTCACAGTCCTCCGACAGGACCAGCTTCTCCTTTTCGCTCTCCTCCTCACCCCTAAATAAAGAAGTAAGGATCACGACTAATGCTGACAAGAGACCCACGTAATCCATGGACCAATGCAGCGACTGACGACATGCAATACAAATGTGGGGAGAAAAAGCTAAAGAGCTGACTTGTTGTCCAAGAGGATGACATCCTCGTCCCCCAACTGGTCGTCCTCCATGTCGCTCACTTTGACCTCCTTGGCCACAGCCAGGGTCAGGAGGTCAGAGCTGTGAGGGCTGTCGGCCCCTACGTTGGATCACAACAACACAATCCAGATGTAGCCAACAGTCTCTGCACACACACACACACACACACACACATACACACCTCCTCCTAGGGCCAACATACCCATGTTGTCCCTCAGGGCGCTGGCCTCGCTGTGCGTGTCATGGTTGTAGTTGGGCACCAGTTTGAGACGCATCTTTGAGTAGGTCTCCGCGCTCGACAGCTTCCAGTTCATCTGAGGCTGAACCCTGCAGAAGATGGAGAGGCAGTGGGAGGAATTACAAGCCAGGGGTCTAGCACGCTAAATATAGCCTAATAACACACAGAGAGAAATAGTACCCAAACATTGATATTGTGGGAATACGTGTGGCAATATTCAAATGCACTAATGGCAAGGTTGTGGAGCAGCTTTACACTGGGACAGACACTTATCCACAGAAGGACGCATCGGCAAGACACAACGGGGGTGTCTGATGATTTATGTGTGAACAAGCAATATACAGATTTATCCTTCCATCTATATGTGTCAAGATACTAGATGTGTCCAGTGGTTACATTCAAATACAGTAAAGGACGTTTCTTGCCCAAGTAGTTGCTCTCTTTAGATGCAGAACTTCACCATTGATGGTTGACTGAAACTATCAGGATCCTGTGAAGGCAAATTGTATCCTAAAGATAAGAATAGAAGTGGTGGGGTGGAAATGACATATAGCTTCCCATACTTGTAGGCCCAAGCTCCTCTCTCGCTGGTCAGGAGCCTGCGATGACACTTCCAGTGGCGCCACACCACCCCCTGCTGGCTGAAGCTGTGCTTCTGTTGGTTGAGGTACCTGCTGTTCTCAGAGCGCACTCTCTTCCAGTAGGGTTCCACGACTGCTTCCTGTTGACACAGACACAGACACAGACACAGACACAGACATACAGACACAGACATACAGACACAGACACAGACACACAGACACACAGACACACAGACACACAGACACAGACACAGACACACACACACACAATGAATCTCAGTGCAGGTTCAGACACACAAGCTTTTGTTGTGTTGTCCTCCTATATTATCAAATTGCTTGAAAGTGCTCTGACCTGGAACTTGTGCTTGCTGTCTGATTTGTCCTTGTCTCGCGTGAAGGCCGTGTTCATCAGGTCGTCGAAGCAGGAGTTCCAGAAGTTTGACATGATGTCATGGCTCCTTCCCAGCGTGTCCAGCTCATACTGCTCCATGACTGGCTTGACCTGTCCATGGCCAAGAAGAACACAAACACACAGTCAACATTATAGGGCAGAAGTGTTGGGTTCCCCATAATAACTCATGTTGAAATACGGCAAGTATGCACACACCAATCGATGTTCATTGCTTCTTGATAGTACATTACTGAGGACCAACCAATCTGAGCATTGTGCTTGCTTGAGGTAGTAGTAAGTAACTTGATTTATAATAATAAAATAAACCAATAAGATCACGACAAATCACATTCAATCATGCAAACGTGCAGAACAACTCAAAGAGGTGACTACGGCAAAAGTTAACGCGGTGGAGCAACCAGTGTTTATTTTTGGAGTCAGTGTAAGCCTACAGTACTTAAAGCTAGGGTGTGCGATTTTGGGGAAAACAGCCGTTGAGATTCCGTTGCGTTCTCTCTGGTCCCTCCCTCCCACGCGCTACCTGCTGAAGCTCCTCCCTCCGAACGTCAGTGATGCGCGTTCATGTGAATTCAGTTACATTGATAGGAAGACGAAACACCATGTCCGATTCCGAGGTAATTAAACATTAGTGCTGATAACTGCATTAAGTACATATATAGCATCAACATCTTACTCACAGACATACCATGTATGTTATCCTAAAATCATTGTAATTGCGCTGGTAGAAAGGTAGCTGTATCAGCCAAGCAAGTTAGCAAACTAAGTGCAACTGTAATTTGTTAGCATAAGCTGCTAGGCTCGTGAACGCTCACGCAGGGACGCACGACGTCGGTGCCTAGTTGACGGACAGTCCCACAGCCAATAAGAACGGAGAATCGGAGCCTCGCTCTGATTGGTCAAAGTGTACATGAGCGGTGGCAATTTTTTGGGGGGGCACACAGAGGCAGGGGAGAGCAAAGTGATGTGCAGATATTCTCAGAGCACTTCGCCTACATATAGCTGACTGGCTATTATGACATTTTTGCTAAATATTTCAGTAAAAAAATCGCCTACCCTAGCTTTAACATGGCCTCAGCTAGGGAGGGGAGAGCATGTGACCAATGTACTACAGTGCTAGTGCCCTGGTGAGGGCCCCCAGTGGTAGTGCTGTACTGGTGAGGCCCCCAGTGATAGGGCCCTGTACTGGTTAAGGCCCCCCAGTGGTAGGGCCCTGTACTGGTTAAGGCCCCCCAGTGGTAGGGCCCTGTACTGGTTAAGGCCCCCCAGTGGTAGGGCCCTGTACTGGTTAAGGCCCCCCAGTGGTAGGGCCCTGTACTGGTTAAGGCCCCCCAGTGGTAGGGCCCTGTACTGGTTAAGGCCCCCCAGTGGTAGGGCCCTGTACTGGTTAAGGCCCCCCAGTGGTAGGGCCCTGTACTGGTTAAGGCCCCCCAGTGGTAGGGCCCTGTACTGGTGAGGGCCCCAAGTGGTAGTGCTGTACTGGTGAGGGCCCCCAGTGGTAGGGCCCTGTACTGGTGAGGGCCCCCAGTGGTAGGGCCCCGTACTGGTTAAGGACCCAAGTGGTAGTGCTGTACTGGTGAAGGCCCCCAGTGGTAGGGCCCTGTACTGGTGAGGGCCCCCAGTGGTAGTGCCCTGTACTGGTGAGGGCCCCCAGTGGTAGTGCTGTACTGGTGAGGGCCCCCAGTGGTAGGGCCCTGTACTGGTGAGGGCCCCTAGTGGTAGTGCTGTACTGGTGAAGGCCCCCATTGGTAGTGCAGTACTCGTGAGGGCCCCCAGTGGTAGGGCCCTGTACTGGTGAGGGCCCCTAGTGGTAGTGCTGTACTGGTGAAGGCCCCCAGTGGTAGTGCTGTACTCGTGAGGGCCCCCAGTGGTAGGGCCCTGTACTGGTGAAGGACCCAAGTGCCCTGCTGTACCTGGTGCTGGTAGAAGCTCTGCCACTCCACTGTGTGGCAGAAGGCCTGCAGGTCATGGGCAAAGCTGGGGCTGCCGTTGGTGGGAGGCAGGTTGGGCAGCAGGCTCTGCAGGCTGACAGGGTCGGCGTGCTGGTCCAGCAGGGTCCGCACGATGGGCACCAGCTGAGAGAAAATCTCAGAGCTTCTGTTGTCGTCGCTGCAGTCTTTTGAACCCGCTGGCCACAGGGGAGCGCCCAAGTGGCCGAGCAGGAAGCAGACCTCCTCCCAGCTCAGACACAGCACCGTCTGCAGCAGGCTGTGCAGCTTCACACAGGCCATCACGAAGACCTACGGTGGTAGTGTATACACTCATAAACATGATCGTTGGTGAATGACTGCTCCTTGTCATCGTTGTTGTTTTAACTTTAGTTTTTATCAGATAAAAATAAAAACATTTCCGGCTGTATGTGATCAAAGTTGATAGCTATGCCAAGAAATCCTATGAAGAAGATAACCTTGTACAAATTCATGTCAATCTTTGTTAAAAGCCTCACTTTCTTTTTTTATGGTTATTTATTTTAAGACTGTTTTAAACTAGACATTTAGATAACAAGTGGTTCATGGGGAAGCCGATGTCAACCCTGTTGACCACTCCCTCCATCTAGCAGTAGTCCATCTAGCTCTACTTTAAAGTTCATGCACCCCCCCCCCGCCCCCTGGAGGAATGCCAGCAATGTCTATGAAAGAAAAAACATACATCGTTATTACCAAACACCCCTTATCTGAGTGGCCGATGAGCCAAAATAGAAATACCATGTACACACTACGCTGAGCGCAGGCGTGTATGCACGCACACGCACATACATACCTTCGGGAGCTGTGTACGCACACGCACATACCTGGGGGTGCTGCTGCTGGATGTAGCCCGTGATGATGCGCAGGCCGATGCGGGCCATCTCGCGGAGCTCCGTGCTGCCGGGGCCGCTGCTGTGCCAGGCCTTCAACCTGTCCAGCAGGTTCACCACCCCCTCGAAGATCTGCCACGCACAACGGCTGTCAGACCAACGCTACACAAAGCCCTCTCCAGACTGGTTTACACGCATTTTACAGATGGCTCATCAGCAAACAACACCCAAGTTATCAACCTTAAGTGAATAGTGGCCTGCGATTTCCCATTACTAAGAATTTCCCTCTTACATGAAATACTATTTGTGATTCCTTGGATGCCTTTGCATAACAAGAAACACTTCACGAGGTCTACAAGGGAGTCTAGCTGACTAAAACCTAATCCGTCTGCAAATGTATTCATTTATTTGTGTCCTAGACTCACCTTCTCACTCCACAGCGCATGGTTGTCTGTGCCCTCGGCAAACAGGAAGTCCTGCAGCAAGCGGAGCAGGCGCACCAGGCTAGGGCAGAAGGGCAGGGAGACCCCCTGAGACTCCCTCAGGTCCGACAGGGACGACTCCAGCATCATCTCCAGGAGACTGAGGCACGCACATACAACCTTGTTTTAGGATCCTTTGAAATGTACCCCGTACATCACTTGCCTTCCTTTGATGACATCTCAGATGATTGACAGTTTGACACAATGAGAACCTCACAGGCACCTGGAAGCAGTGATGACCCCAACACTGACCTGCGTTTGATGTCATCCGGGGGACGGACCAGTTGGCAGGACGAGCCCAGCTTGGTGAGGACCGAGAACACCTGTCCCCTCTCCCTCCACACCACGTCCTCCAGGCCCTCGGCCGCACTGCCCGTCCACAGCACAGAGAAAACGATGTTGGTGAGGAGGTTGCAGAGCTCCTCCTCGGGGCTCTGCTGGAACACAGGGAACACCATGTTAGTGAGGATGTGGAACCCTAATGCTTGAGCACACAGCGCCAGGCCTGCTGAGGCTCCAACCCACTGCAGCACTGCAGCACTATGGGAACTTCACCTCATCATGTGATGAGAACTCAGGGATTACCAAAAGAAGGTCCCAAAAGGGTGATGATTTGATCCCATCTGAAAGGCAATGAAAGGAGGTACCAAACCAAACTAAAATAAACGGATAGCACCTCATTTTGGGTGGTGCCCATTTGCTCAAATTTGTCTCAGGGCAGATGGGGTCACTTTCAAATACAATGATCTGCGAAGGCATGACCTGTGTTCCATGCTGCCTAAACGCTTGGGTTTATATGTTTATTGATATTTGATTACCATTGGAAAGACACTTGCAACTAGCTCCACAACAGCTGTGCTAGTGCGCCATCCACCGAGGACCTACCTGGAGGTTGGAAGTGTTGGAGATGTTGTCAGCCGTGGGGGGGTCGGTTCCATAGTTGGTGTCATCCAGAACGTTTGACAGACTTGAGCTCTTCCTGGTTCTCATGGGGGGGAAGGCCTTGCTGTGATCCAGGGGGGAGGGGGTTTCTGCTTGGCTGCCTCCGGGGGTGAGGGTCCCGGGGCCGGTGTCACCCATGCCGCCCAAATCCATCTCAAAGGGGGAGGCACCGAATGGGGAGAGGGGGTGGTAGAGACCGTCTTCGCGGGGCAGAGGGGAAGGGATGTCAACGGCGTTGGAGCAGGATGACGCGCAGCTATGATCGGGGGGGTCGCTACAGCTGTTTAGTTTGGCGTCACCACCTCCATCCCCCCCGTCATCCCCATGGAGGAGTGCCAGGGAAAGGGCAGAGAAGGATATCTCTGAGATGTCCTCCTGATGGTCCTCTATGTACTCCTCGGCCTCCTGGTCCCTAGAGGCCCGGTAGCTGGGCAGGGAGTCTGCCTTGAGGTCCTCGACCAGGCACTGGTCCCTAGGGGCCTGGTAGCTGGGCAGGGAGTCTGCCTGGTCCACCATGACCAGGCACTGGTCCCTGCTCAGCGGGGGGTGGGCCCCTGGGGCGTCCAGGGACCCGTGGGTGCCCGAGCCCCCCAGGCTCGCTGCGTGGGTCTCGTAGGACTCCTTGACGTAGAGCTTGGTGAGCACGTCCTGCCAGCCGGGCTGCCGGGCCAGCTGCCTGAGGTAGTCCCCGTGGGAGTGGATCAGGTGGAAGAGCTGAGAAACAGAGAATGAACCATTGAGATGATTCTCCTCCGTGCTCCCAAACCCAAACTCCCAGATTATGAACAACATAATGTTGTTTATCTTTGAATAGATAAGAACTCAGGATGTAATGAACAACCACCTTTTCTACCCCATGTTAAAAGTATTTCAGTCAGTGTGGCAGGCATGCCATTCTATCCCACATGATTACAATACTAATAACATCATGAGGCCTGGTATGCTTTTAAAGCAAGCAACAGTCTCCAGGTACACAAGTGGAATCAAGTCTGTGTTCAGATCACAGTCCTCCTATGCTTTGTCCCACCCCAATAGCCGGTTTAATTTAGAAGAGCTTAACAATACAGAAGCGGCATGTTGTTTCTTTAAAGGCTCTGCAGAGACACTGTTGGGGCCAATGTTGCGGGTTTTACTGCTAATGGATATTTTGCACCTTTTGTGTAAATTGTGTTGGATGGCGTAATGGGTTATGGCCGGCTCAGACTACACGATTTCAGCCCGATTTTGCCCCGATTCTTTCGTCGCAGACAAATTTCCGAATCGTACACGATTTTGACCGGTCGGCGACGAGACGAGGTCTTGTAATGTGGACATGCTTGCGATCTGGCAATGTTTTCGTCTGCGACGCTCAAAAGCCCCACGACGAAAAGTTTGGCATGTCAGAATTTTTTGGGGAATCGCATGACGTAGCCATCATGAGGGAACCACGCCCCCAGTTGCGTGAGGGAACCCTACGAACAGCTGGAGCTCACTGTGTACCAACTGACTTCACTGCACTACGCTGAGTACACAGTAGCCATGTTTCCATCCAAAGTGATTCGCATTACTGGGCAATGCGCATTAAAAGAAATTCGAATCATGTGTGTTTTCCATCAAAAGAACGGACTTCGGTGAAAACTACAAATTCGCGCGAGTTTTCTAAGTCACGCGAGATTTTCCGCTGGGTTGGCATGGCAACCAGCCTGTAAACATTCCGTCGTTCCGTCGAAGCAGTCGGGGTGAAAGTGGGCTACGTCACACCTTGATTCGCATACAGCTGTTTCCATCCCATTCGAATCAACACAAAAACCGGCCATAGCGAGCGTATTTCATTTTGTGCGAATCAGGGGATTTTAATGCGAATCACGGCGTTTCCATCATCATTTTCCGATGCGATACATCTAGTATGCGCATTCTAAAACAGCTGATGGAAAACGCACCTAAGGCTTACTACAAAAAAATGAATGCGATCAATAGCAAGAAGAAGAGAATGCTAATGAAGAAAACGAGAAGAAAATGAAACACACATAATGGAGACAACTTTGGTCTAAATGCGGCAGTATATTTACATCGCTCATGTCACTCGCCAACGCAACTACTGTCAGGAGTTGCTGCATTGAGCAGATATAAAAAACTACTCGAACCTTTATGACAAAAATAATAAAAAACATTTAGGCCTATGTCAGTTCTAAACCTTTGATTTTCTAAATATCTTGTAAACGTGAATTGATACACAAAGTAATAAGAGCATCGCACCCTAGAATCGTGTAGTGTGGCCAGTCTTCCGACAAGACAACGCCCGATTTCCTGGCTCTGGGATCGTATAGTGTGACATGTTAAATCGTGGAGGGATGTCTGAGAATCGTGTAGTCTGAGCCGGCCATTAATGTAATGTAGTGCCTAACGCACACTGACACACTACACCTGTGATGGTGTGGTGTATCGTTACAGTCAAGGTAGCCATAGGATCAGGACAGGAGCATGCGCCGACTGGACTTACCTTGCGACTGATGTCCAGTCTAACCGAGAGCTCTGCCCTTTGGGACAGGTAGACCACAGACAGCAGGTCCCTGAAGTTAGGACTGATATCTGCATGGGAAACAAACAAGAAACATTCTGATCATGGCCGTTAGCCTACCATTTAGTCCCTTTTTATAAGATCTCACTTTAACGACACAAAAGATATCACCAATTTAGTTTCAGTGATCGCCGGTCCCACTGGCGAAGGAATACTTTTTTTAATTACCTGTAGCCATGACCTGCTTGTATAGAAAGCGCACGGTGGTCATGGTAACGGGAATCTCTCCTATGTTACAGACCAGGCCGCAATAGCCAATGTCTCTCAGCTTCAGGCGCTGCTTTGATCGGTCGTTGATTCGCTCGCTCTTCAGGAGACAGTGGAGAACCTAAAAAACAAACAGGAAAACAATGTTAATAGAACCAAGCACCCTGAACCAATTCCTGATGGCTAATCTTGCTTTCCAAACCAGTGCTCTCCATGCTACATACAATTGTCCCAAATATGAGAATTGTGAAACATAATAACATTTGATCTATACGTTTATGTATGTATAATGAAATCATCATAATAATACATATATTTAGTATATATCATTCTAAAAATAAAATAAACAGAATTATATTCTATCTTTCTCATCAACAAAGACGGCCGCTGTCCAAGTGAGCAGTAAGGAGGAGTCAGAGAGGGAGGAGGAACCACACCTTGAACACCCTCTCCCGGGCACCGTCCCCGAAGGCGGGTTTGAGCAGCAGACAGTAGAGCTGCTCCACGCCCCACTCCAGCAGCACCGCCTGCGTCTGCTCCTGCGGCGAGCTGCCCCTGATCAGCTCATACAGCACATCCAACGCACTCACCACCTGGAGAGGAACCACAGGTAGTTCGCAGTACACCGAGGGGGGAGACCTGACACCTGTCGGGCTGGGCAAAGTAAATCAGACCCAAAGGACATACAGTAGGCCAGCAGGCTGTGGTGGAGCAGACCTACCTGATGCTCTTCTGCGGCGGAGAGAACGTAGGCCAGCAGGCTGTGCAGGCCCTGCTGACGAAGCTCCTCAGAGCCCCCACGCCCAAGGAGCTCCGTCAGCAGGGCCATCAGGGAGGTCCCGATGCTCTGCTTGTCCTCCTCCAGAGGACTTCCGTCCTTCTCCACGCTGTGGAGGGGATTTAACACTTTTAGCCCAAGCAACCATTCACGCACACATTCACACACCGGCGGTGGAGTCTACCATGTAGGGGGACAGCCAGCTCGACGGGAGCAGATACGGTGGAGGCGTCTTTCTCAGGGACACTTCGACACTCTAGAAGGAGCCAGGGATCGAAATAGCAACCTTCCGGTTGCCAGTCAACCTGCTCTACCTCCTGAGCCACAATGCCGCCCAAATCACATGCGTTCAAACCAGAAGCCTCACGGTTCCACTGATACAGGCATACATGCAGCTCGATCATGTAAAACATGTATAATAGATTCTTCCGACATGCATTTCAGTGTGTAGACACTGTAAACCTCTGATGGTGAAGACAGTATTTACCTGTAGTGTGTTCGGACGGTGTCTAGGATGTACTGCACGCCGTACTTGCGCTGCATGCGCTGCTTGCCGTTCTTGATCACAGAGGACAGGTACTGCACATGGGCTTCAGGAGAACAACACAACGTTTGCGTTAGGTTTGACATTCAAGAAGTGATTCATAGAAGTCAAACTGAGGAAACGTCATTTAATTGGTAACACCAATTCAACCAGCAGACCTTTGCTTGTCATCAGAGCCACGGCCTGAACTGCCAACAATATAACGTATTCCATCTTTCTGATGCAGAGGGCTCTAAGCCTTTCCGCATTTCTCCTACCACACATTTTACATACTTTATTTGATTACACATTACGAGTCAAATTTTCAGTAGGAATCAATTTTTTTAACGATTCAGAACACATTAATACAGGTCAGCACATTGTTATGTAACATACAATTTCAGGAGTACAAGAAAATTCTCCTATTATAGGTAAATATGCTTCCTATAATTGCAGAAAGTCATTTACTAGCTGTTTGGCTCTTGTTTTTGAAAGCCCCCTAATGCGAAGTCCACGGGTCGCCAGCCTATGAACATGCTCTAGACTACCCAACACTAACACAATATATTGGCAGTTGTAACCAAGACTTTCAATGGTTGATATCAATGATTGATATTTTAGAGTCTAAGAGTCTAGGAGTCTAGAGTCCTCCATAAACTGTTTCTGAAAGTCTGGTGTGTTTGGAATTCCTAAAAAAGTGTTTGCAGATGAGTTAAACCATTCGTACTGTACAGTTGTGTGTTTGAAGAACTTTTCATCAGCCACACAGGGAATCTGAGCAGCAATGAGGTCCACAAGTCTGACAATATCGAGACCTTTAAGTGATGGGCGACTGTTCGTGATGTGGGCTACTGACTCAAGGTGTTGAGGGGCTTCGTGCAGACACACACACACACACACACACTCACACACATCACACACACACACACACACACACACACGTCACACACACCACACACACACACACACACACAACACACACACACACACACACACACACACACACACACACCACACACACACACACACACACACACACACACACACACACACACACACACACACACACACACACGAAGTGGGCAGCTTTTTCAACAAAAAAAAAAGGATCCTCTGTCTTATGATAACAAGACTGTGTACCTTACCCAGACAGACAGAGAAGTGGCTCCTGGACCAGAGGTTGAAGTCAAAGAGCAGGTACTGGTACAGCTGGTGCAGCAGGGGGCTGTTGCCCTCACTGAAGGCCTGCTCCACCAGTAGCTGACACGCCAGCAGGACGTTCATATCCATCACACTCCCAGGGACCTAAAGAACAGGACGGAAGGCCCCGAAACATAAGTACACTCTCTAAAGTGGTCTGCACCACAATTGGTCAACCTTAGCTTCAGCTTCGCTCAACTTAAAACCATTAATTTCTTCATGTCTCCCATCCCGCTGGCGACACAGTTGGATTTGATTCAATCCCATCCAAAAGGATCAAATAGGATCAAGTAGGATCACCATGATTGTGTCACTTGGAAACATGTTGGAATGCAGAAGTAAAGTTTTGTTCAGAAGAGCATCTCATCCGAGCTGTACCTTGGCCAACATGGCTCCGATGGTGCTGGGCCCATGGCAGTGCAGCAGGCTCTCTTGATTGACAGGATGGTGACGAATCAGATTCTTCACCATCAGAAGGAAGGCGGCGACGCTGTTCTTCTCTAGCCTGCTCTCTGTCAACACACATAAGATAATGATGTCACCTCCACACAGTATCTGAGATGTAGCACTCATGTAACAAAGCCCTATTTTAGATCTCAAATCTTTGGCACATCACAATCTCAGTCACTATGTCTATGTCTGGTTCATTGCCCTCATCGTAAAAGCAAATTATATTACAGGTTTCTTAAAGAGCAGGTGAGGCCACATGGTATTGACCCACCACCTATCCTCTGGGAGGACCCTAACTATTGCACCAGCCTCCTGCTACGCTGCACATAAGTATAAGTATAACATCACACACAACAGCAGCAGCATCAAGCAGACTATTGAACGGCGGCTGAGGAACGGACCGGAGGACCTGCTCAGGGGGAGCAGCATGGCGACGCGGCCCCTGGACGAGGTGAGCTCCGGCCCCAGCAGGTCAGAAGTCTCCTGGGTCCCGGAGTCCGCCTGCTCCGCCTCACACACCTGCTCCAGCAGGGGCAGTATCACCCCCATTCCCCCCACCACATTCAGGACATCCTGCAAGGGAGGAGACGCGTACACACACACACACCAGAAGTAAACACAAAGCAGTCATTCTTTAAAAGGATTTAGGGCGGATAATCCCCTGGATGTAGCGACTCTGGAATGGTATTTTCTCTGAAAAATGTTGCAGTTAAGATGTCTTTGAATGGAGTAAATAGCTGCATTAGAAAAGTTACTTAAGAAGCAGAAATAGATCGATTTTATAGACGCTACCGGAATGGAATACTAGCAATATAGTCATCGTCATCTAGTCATATTTAAAGAGGGTTCTAACTTTAACTATTTAGGTATAGACGCCCTGATGAAGGATCTGGTAATATGATGCAATGCTCCAATACAGGAAGATAATCCCTGGATTAATGACCAGCTACACCCTGATCTAAACATCGGCACCTTGATATCCCAGTTCACCACCCTGTGGCCCGTCAGGCGGCCGTCGTAGGCATGGTGGGGGGACAGGTCCAGACACATCTGGCTCTTGAAGGCCTGAGGACAGAGGACAGCCGTGCTGTGGATGCTTGGTTGCCAACAACAGTGTTTGGGGCTGCATTACTGACAGATTGATGGGTCTACCTGGGGCGTGTAGTAGAGCAGCAGCTTGCTGTTCAGCTCAGACATTTCTCCATCCTCTCTGAATAAAGGCACATGGTTTGGCCCTGGGAGAACAAACGAAAACGAATGATCATCTTAAACATGTTTGGATATTGACAGTGGAATATGTGTCATCATAACTCATCTCCCACTGTACAGTTGTGGATTTGTATGTACTTTATATTTGCATATTTCTAATAAGTATATAAGTTCTTAACAATAATAATCAGTACATCAATAACTAGAATGCGTTTCGTCCTAACAAACTGTGTGGTTGCTAAAATGCTAACGTCAGCGCTAACGTCAACGCTAGCATAGCCGCTGCCTGAACGTCGTAAAAATGTGTCCAATTCGGCGGGAAAACCCCACCCAATCAGGCAACACTGCCTGCACATTGTCCACACTCTAACCTCAGCGTAAATCAATCAGAACAATTGAAATCGAAGTTGATATGGAAAAAGAAAATATAAAAAAGGTAATCGAAATTCGTTTTTCAGATAATTGAAGAAATAAGTGTCTTGATTTGTTAAATGGTTTGAACAAAGGTTATCGTTGAAAATTGAAAATTCATCAAGTTATGATGTCTGAAGTAGTCGAAGTGTCAGAGAAGTTACATTGACTCACATTGTAAGAAAAAAAGAGCTGAAACAGCATAATAGTTAAGAAAGTTGAAAGAATTGAAAAAAACAGAGAGATGGCCGTCATGTCGTTAAAGAGATTGACGTTTTGATAGTTTAATGGTTTCTGTAGCTGAAAGTATGCAGGAGTAGTTAACTGCTAAAAAAAAAAGAGGCAAACGGAATAAAGAAAACTATTGAAGAACAGTAGATGTGCTTGCAGTAGCAACCACACTAACAATTGGTGTGATTCCTGTTCTACTGATCTTGATAAGTGTATTTAAACACTCTCTACCTTGAGCGTAGAGAGCCTTGAGGTGTCTGTCCAACTCCATCTTAATAAGGAACACCAAGAAATCCCAGAGCTTTCCTGTTACTCTGCAAGTCCTGATCTGAATACAGGACTTGAAGTTCAGACCTCAGTCTCCCTGAATCAAATGTTATGGCCAACTACCAAAACAATATTAAACTCGAACAAGGAAATGTGGGAATTCTATTAAACTGAAACAATGAATTGTGTGTCTAAGTGTATGAAATGTACGATGAATATTATCTAGCAATTTCGCCAAGCAAATAAAGAAATAGGTTGCAGCTTGTCTTTCAACTCGCTTGTAAAATCCGCAATGGGACTGAGGACTAAATCAAACGGCGACTCAGTCTTTCACAGACCCTCCAATCATCACGGAGAAGCCCTGCGTCCAGGCCAGCCCCCTCCTCCATTCACCCCCAGAGACGCTGAGCGTCCGTTGGAGGGACAGAATCAAAGCATTATCCAATGACCGTCGGTTTCTATTCTATGCAGCCCTATTGTAGTCAATGGACGCTGAGCTTTAACAGGCAAACGCACTGTGACGCTATGGGAATGTATGAGAAGGAAATCAAGGCAGTCGACCTGCGATAAGCAGCTGATTCTGAACCAACTCGTCTTCGAGATGGACGTGTTCTTACACATTTTTAATCAATGAAATGTTAACACAACAGTATATATTTAACAATTCATTTTTTTAATTTTAGGGGAAGCCAAGCTTCCTTTATAGTCTTAGAGCAATCGGCACTGATGTAGAGGGCATTAGTGGGGCTACCTGTAGAGGGCCTTAGTGGGGCTACCTGTAGAGGGCCTTAGTGGGGCTACCTGTAGAGGGCATTAGTGGGGCTACCTGTAGAGGGCATTAGTGGGGCTACCTGTAGAGGGCCTTAGTGGGGCTACCTGTAGAGGGCATTAGTGGGGCTACCTGTAGAGGGCTTTAGTGGAGCTACCTGCAGCATAGAGGGCTTTAGTTGGGCCGGCCAGCAGCGCTTCATGGCAGATGAAGGCGGTGCCCAGCAGACCGTCCAGAGAGGTGGGGCTGCCCCACTCTGTGTCTTGCAGCCCCGCAGGAATGGTGTAAACCGGGTAGTCCCGCAGAGACCCCCACGGACCCCCGCCCCCAGCGAAGGTGGCCGGGAAGGACTGGGAGCGGGTGATGGCCGGGGCGTGGGCCGGGAAGGGAAAGTCGCTTGGGGGATGGGAGGAGGGCGTCGGCAGGGTGGGGGACGTGGAGGTGGTGGTGGTTGTGGTCCGGTGCCCGGCAGAGCCGATGCAGCAGGAGGTGAAGGGCTGGAGGAGGAGGAGGAGGAGGAGATGAAGTGTGTGGGTTTGGTGTGTGTTGAATAATATATTGAATGCATTAATCTATAACAGCAACAGTAATAATCCTCCTAATATTATGAACTGGTTACTTCGTTTAGAGAGGGGAGGCGAAGTGGTGCGGTCTTGCGTAGTTCGCCGTCGATGTAGATGTTCACCAAGTTCTGGCCGAAAGGACGGCGCCCGGGGACGTGGACTATAGCTACCGCATGCTGGGGATACCAAAGGTACAGTGTACCTGTTAGCGACGAAACGCCTCTATAGCTTACAGGCAGCCAAGCATATGGCATTTAGCATGCTAACAGTTCAAAGAATAATCAGTTTGATCCACTTATAAAAGGAAGTTAGGAAATATTAAATGCTGCATTGCTTACATTAAGAAATGAAGACAAAGGAAAACTTTATAGGTACGTATGATTTTAATATCCTAACCTATCTATGTAAAATAGTAACATTTACGTTCTGACAAGTGTGACATCCTTTGTATTGTACTGTGTGATATTATGGTGCAACTATACCCAGCAGCAGTCTGTTAAGGGGTTCTCTGGTAAAGGCACGGCCATGTAGTCTTTCTTTGTACAAACGGCCACCACCAGAATGCCCTCCATGGTGAAGAAGGCCTCCAGCCCCGTCCCACTGGCTGTGAAGAAACTTGACATGACAAATGGGTTACGATGTGCTCGCCTCGTCTCATACGCCATTTCTTCAAGCAGACATCAGACCATGTTTTCTCATCCCTCCATCTTTGTGCATGCCTTGCCCTGTGGTACCTGTAGAGCTGTTTCCGGCGGGGTCCTTTGCCCATGTGGTTCTGTGCTGTAGTGCCGGGTGGAGGGTTACTAGAGGCGTGATGCGGCGGGAACTCCATATTGAGGCGCAGCCAAGCGTGAAAGGCGAAGCCACTGCCCGGCCAGCGGAGGACGGAGGGCACCATGATGCCCGCCATAGGGGGCGTGAGGTCAAAGTACTGCAGCGCATTGCTGCAGCCCTCGCGGGCCGCCATGGCCGCCAGCACCCTGATGACGCGGCCGCAGTACGGGTGCATCTCCGTCGGGCCGTTCTCCTGGTCCTGGTCCCGCTCCGGCCTCAGCAGCCGCAGCAGGCTCTTCAGCTCCTCCGGCCGCAGACACAGGGAGCCCAGGTCCTGCAGCAGCCCCAGCAGGGCGTCGGCACACTGCCGGTCCAGGCGCTGGGGCTGGGACAGCACGCTCAGCAGGGTGCCCACCATACCGGCCTCCACGGCCACGGTGCGGCAGGACAGGGGGCCCCCGCACACGGCTGCCAGCCACTGGGCCACCAGCAGCTGGAGGTCACGCTGGGCCTGGAGGTCTGGCAGCCACTGCAGCAGCAGCAGCAGGGGCTGGTCGTTGCTGATGCCCAGGAGATGGGCGTGTGCATGCTCGCCTTCCACGGCCTGGGAGGGAGAGACAGACACAGAGAGGATGTAAGAAGGGCAGCAGGTTTGAGCCCAACCAGAGATACATGGTATTTGGTAATGGCCCACTGTGCGTTTGATTGGAGGGAAGAACAAACTGATTTAAAGTAATGCTTATTGGAGCAGGGCAGACTGTAAGGGGAAACTGTTTGTCTGTGTGCAGGAGAAGACAGTTCTGTCAGTAGTGCTAAGGAGGCGTATCCTAGTCACCATGTCCATCAGCTCCTGCAGCAGCCTCTTGGTGGGCTGGCCTTGGCTCTTCAGCACATCAAACAGCTGAGAGTAGCCGATGCGCTCCTTGAAGACCTCCTGAGGGTGGGTCGGGGATGGTCGGGGAGAGGAGACAGAAATAGGCTGCAGAAGAGCTACTCTGCTGGGGATAAACACTTGACACACTTTCACCCCATGATTTGCAACAAGGACATGTGTGTCACAAAGGCCTGATGTTGGGGTTTGGTGTAAGCACCTTCAGAGAGAAGAGATCAGGGCCAAGTCTAATGGACATGGACGCTTACCTTAGCGGAGGGAGAGTTACTCATTATGGCTGTGAGGACACTTAAGGCATGGACCGTGATGCGGTCCGATCCTCTCTCCCACACCTGCTTGGGGAGAAGGAGGGAAACATGCTGTAGAGACAAACTGCCCGAACTGCTACATGATACTGTGATAAGGTGTGACAACCTGAACCATACAGACCAACATTACATTAGCAGGAGTGATCCATACCAGATGGAGGTATCACAGAACACAGATTGAGTTTCTATAAGCTTGTGAATTCGAGTGAGTGTTTCCCAGCAAGATCTTTCCCCACAACATAAAGATTAGCAGCGGGGTTAAGCAGATGACACACCAGCCATGTGGAAGGTCCCAGCGTGCAGAGGAATAATAACAGAACACTGAGGCAGAGAGAGAGGGAGAGGGAGAGGGAGAGAGAGACAGAGACAGAGACAGAGACAGAGACAGAGACAGAGACAGAGACAGAGACAGAGACAGAGACAGAGAGAGAATACAGAAATTCTGCACCAAACATCAGCCCAAAAGAAACGCAAAGTCAAAATGAAAGATGCCATACAAAGCTACACACGAGTAGGCCAACAACCTGGAGAAACACGGACAAACCACCAGGACCACCATAAGTTACTCATTAGAACACGCATTCCCCACCCAACATGCACAGACAACAGGTGCCCTCATGCAGGAACAACATGCTTTCTGGGGCCTGCTGGCCCTGCAGGAAACTTGACTTCTTATTGGCGAATTGGATATAAATCAACAGTTGCTACTTCTAGATGGATTAACATAGATTAAAATTAATCTCTACATTTCAAGGTATGTGAATGCATGCCTCAGGATGCACAGAATAATAATAATAATAATTATAATAATGCTTATTTAAGTATGTAAATAACCAATGTCTGATTAATGCTTTATACCTTTCTGCTCTGTAGTGGGAACTAATGTACGAAAATGGTACACATTTTTATGTTAATTTAAACTTTTCTGAGGGTGTATCTCGATCTTTTTATATCCATTCATATATTATATCTATCTTCATTAGACTTTTATATCGAGGGCAAATACAGATGGTCAGATGAGACACTGCCAGCTATGCACGTCCTACGTATCCACACAGTCGCTGTGCGTGTCATGGTTTGCTGTTTGTGTGAGCCTGAATCGAGTGTATGAAATCAGATTTCCTGTCCTCGGTTTCCTGCTGTAAGACCTCGGAACAGTGTGTCACGGAAGGGGAGGGGGAGAAGGCCAAGTTTCCTGCTCACAGCAATACCAACACCATGGGAACACCATGGGAGCGAGGGGGGGGGGGGGGGGGGCAGCAGGGCGGGGCAGTACCTGGTCCATTTCCACCTCTGTAAGCAAATGTGTGGCGAGGTCAGACACACACTCACTTTCCGGCCTACTACTCTGATAGAGCTACAGGACACACACACACACACACACACACACACACACACACACACACACACACACACACACACACACACACACACACACACACACACACACACACACACACACACACACACACACACACACACACACACACACACACACACACTTAGACAATTAGGTCACTTGAAGTGTGTGAGGGATTCAGAGCAGCCATTGAGACGGTTCACTGTCTTTTCACACTTATTCTTATGCACATAAACGGCATCCCACTTCAGCATGCTTATGCACGGGCCTAGCCACATGATGCACTCTTCTACATGGACCACACAGACACAGGTCACCTGACCATGAAGAGGGCGTCAGGGAGCTTGGCGATAAGAAAATGCACATGATTAGGAGTGACTGATCGACTGGAACATGGACAGGCTCACAGAGAGGCTGATAGAAAGGCTCACAGAGAAGCTGACAGGAAGGCTGACAGACAGGCTGACAGACCACAGGCTGTACAAACATAACAATGTATATGTGGGGGGGGGGGGGGGGGGTAGGGGGGGCTGACCTTGCTGTTCTGAACCAGCCTGGAGGATGTGTTCAAAGCAGTTGTTGTTCAGGAAGACGGCCTGCAGCGCGGGCCGGTCAGAGCACTGCAGGATCTCAGGCACCGCCGCTGCATAACACAGGATCACCATGAGTAACTTCGGAGCTGGTGTTGTCTAATATATATCTGATACCAAGAGAATAAGCCCCATCCTCACGCCTTCAGCTAGAAACAGACTCAGTAAAAAGGGGAAGTTTTGAATCTGCTCCTGAGACACGCTCCCTGTATGAGGCTCGTACTCAGCATGTGGCTCTGGAGGATGATCAGACTGTCCTCCCAGCTCGACTCGTCCTGCTGGCCGGTGCCGGGCGCACGGTTCCAGTTGAGCAGCGTGAAGTAGCCCTCCAAAATGCTCCTGATCTCCACCTGCCGCTCTGCAGGGCTGCTGGAGTGGAGAATGTGGATCACCACCGTCAGGCACTGCAGGGTCAGCCTTACGACCCGGGAGTCCTTGGGTTCCGGAGAGCAGCACCACACCCGCAGCAGGCGGAACAGATCCTCCACGGAGTGAGGCGTTATGGAGAGCAGGCCGTTCCTCTGAAACATCCATAACAACGATGCAAAAGGCTGCTTGCATGTGTGTTGAGTACCGTGTTTTCTGAGTCAAACACTGATAAAAAACAGCCAACACATATCAAATGGACTCCTAAGATTATACATTAGGGAGGCTCACCTTTGCCCCACATAGGACAGCCCCTCGGAGATGAACCAATTGGATTGTGAGGAACTCTGGAATCTTCTCGCTGTCCTGTAGGCTTTCTGTGGACATGTAGAAGTCAAAAACAAACTCAAACTCACTGTGCTTTTAGTTACAAATGGAATTGTGAACAACAGCAATGGCACCTGGGTCAAAGTATGGGTGTGATAACTCCTGCTCTATCGCCAGGCATTAAATAATGAGCTGAAACATTCCTCAGCTTGTTCAGTAGGGGGGTGCAAACCTGGGACAGACTAAAACTTGCCATGGGAAGATTTCCCAGATGGTTAAACAGATTGCTATATATAGAAACCTGATAATTAAGGAGGTGGAGGAGTATGAGAGTGGAGGAGCTGAGGGTTGGAGGAGTATGAGAGTAGAGGAGCTGAGGGTTGGAGGAGTATGAGAGTGGAGGAGCTGAGGGTTGGAGGAGTATGAGGCAGGAGGGGTCAAGTGGCAGAGGAGCGGAGGCGTGGGCCTCACCGTGGAACAGGGTGGGCAGCTCTTCGGGCAGGGCCAGAGGGCGGAACTTGTACTTGTTCCTCTCCAGCAGACTCACCTCCTTTCCTACAGAGAGAGAAAGCAGAAGTTACTGCGCTACTGCTTACATTACTGAGTCAATGAATGTTGGCTCCTTTGAGGAGCCAACATTGGAGGAGACACCCTGGAGGAGTGTCTGTGCGCCAATATGTTTGGCATGCGTATGCATTGTGCGTGTTGGCACGCGTGTGTGTGTGCATATATGTGTCCGCAGGATCCCAGGAGTGTCTCTTCTGGCGGGTGTGTAGGGTGCAACTCCACAACATTCCTCTCCCAGAGACATTCTTCCAGGCGATCTCTCCACCATGAGGCGGACCCGGGCCACACACATACCCGGCCAGGCATCTCCTCCACAGCTGATAAGGATCGAAAAGACCCTCGCAGAGCAGCAGCCCGTACTGCATCACCGCCTGCAGAGGCTCCTGCTCCCCCACGCCCTTCTTCAGCTGATGGACACACGAACACAAACCCATCTTAGCAGATATCCACCTCGGAACATTCCAAAGATAATGAAGGACAGCCACACACCCACTTCTCTATTCACTGTAAACTAGTTTTTTTACCCGCTAAGGGTGGGGGGGGGGGGGGTGTGTGTGTGTGTGTGTGTGTGTGTGTGTGTGTGTGTGTGTGTGTGTGTGTGTGTGTGTGTGTGTGTGTGTGTGTGTGTGTGTGTGTGTGTGTGTGTGTGTGTGTGTGTGTGTGTGTGTGTCAGACTGTATATCATCATATCTGCGTACAGTTTGTTTGAACCTGCAGCAAATTATCTAAAGTGCATGAAATATTGGCTGGCTTGGGAGATCCAGGCCATGTTATAAATCAAAAAGGAAGATATGTTATCTCCCCCCGTGTTTACAATGTTGGCCGGTGTTTATACTGTTGGCCCTTACCTGGTTTAAACAGTAATTCAAAAGCTTGATAGTTTCAAAAACAAAGCCAGGTGTCTTTTCAGCATCAATGTTTTCCATATTCCTGTAGAAGTGCAGGAATGCAACGGAAAACATTGGTTGGTGAGAAGCTCCAACAAAACTGAACGTCATCCTCGTTGTTTATGTTGTGATAAAAATGAGGAAGATGAAGATGACCCCAGCAATACCTGCATACGATGATGAAGAACTTGATGAGCAGCAGTGGATGGGGAATGCTGCTGTCCTGCTCGGCCCCAGAGAGGTGCAGGGCACTGTGCCATAGCTGGGTGCTGAGGAACACCAGGACCTCTCTGGGCAGCAAGGGCACCTCGGAGCTGTCCTCCTCTAGCCTGGGAGAGAGAGGCGAGGAGGAGATGGATGTTCAAGGGGGAGATGGCTTCAAACACTTGCTACGGTCTATGAATATCAGTCAAAAATGTGTCAATATCTCCAGCTGATGTCATGGTTCATCTAGCAGATATTGTTCACTAGCAAAACGTTTGAGAAAGAGGTTGGAGTTGATTGAGTGTAACATAATGGATGTCAGCCCCACTCACCTCCGGGGCTCCAGGGAGTGCACATCTATAAGCCTCTCAAAGGATGCCACAAACGCCTCCAGCCACTGTTGCAGAGAGCCCACATCTTTCTGCAGGAGGGCAAGAGAAGATATCAGATTCCTGAGTCCAAAAACGGCTGATAATGGCAATGTTTGGTATGGAGTTAGGAGAAAGGCCTCAGTCAAGTGACTTTCCACTCTACTCTTTCTGCACAAAGGCTGGCATGGCAATTACCTCAGCATAGTTCGACCAAAACTGGCTCTACTACATCATCTTTTACCTAAAATGTTATGCTGTAGCACAAACATAGTTTGCTTTAAAATCAGATGCTGTAAAGAGAATCCGTTATTTCCATTTTTGGGTTAAGAGTTATCACCACACTTATCAGTGTCAAAATTGCAGCATATCCTGCCTCCTATCCTCTGACAGAAGGCTCCCACACTAGCAAAAAAGCAGTAGACTTACATATTTCAGTGCACCAGGGAAAAAGATCAACTTGAATGAGCGGATCCTATTCAACTTAAAGACTTTTAAAGACCCAGACACATGATGAAGAGCGAATAACCACTCAAGCCATTGGGTTGGGGGGGTGCATCTTGCGTTTCAAAACGTGTATCTGGATGCTGCAAAATTAAAAGTTTAAAGTTTCAAAAAGATTGATGACTGTTTCCCAAGAGCCAGCAAGTGTGATCCAGAGCAAAGACAATGGTGATTCATCCGTAGTGCACAAATGACAACAAGTCATCACACTTCCCAAAAGCTACACAGCAACTACTTTGCAACTGGGCAGACATTGCAGTCGAACAGAGCTAGTCACATACATAAAACACCAATACAAAAATCACCCGCATTATTCGAGAAGCGTTAGTTCTTGTTTAGTGTACATTACCAGCTGCTGTTCACTTGGAGATAAGTCCATGTTTCATTGTTTAAACCAGATCAGAGAGCCAGGGTCATTGCAACCAGGTCATGATGAGCGCTACGTACAAACTCAGCACATCTCTTCAGCAATACTGCGTTTCCTGCACCCAGAACAACCCATCTGACACAAGCTACAGACCAGGAAATACAAAGTCACTTAAACTATACTTTAACCCATCCCCCTGAAACACCCTTCCTCTTCATTGGTCTGATACTAACTGTGACAGAGGACATCCATTCCTAATTTAGAATGTAAATGTACTCAGAATGGAATAATATTATATTGAACTGCCAAGAAAAGTGCACATATACTTTTTTTTGCTGTCGAAATAACATTAGTTAAATATAAAAGGTTATTCACATTGAATTTGGAATTGTACCAAATAACACTAGAATTTGGTCAAGGTTATGCTTTGACTCAAATTCTACACATGCATATCCAGAAGGACAAAAAGTGTGAAATGTAAAATAGGAAATTGCTTAACATTGTGTTGCTTCATGTTACCTTGGTATGGACAAATCCATAGGGGAAGATGCAGAGGTAGAAGACGTTGGAAGACTTTTGCGTAGTTTCTTCATCATAAACGATGAGTGTGAGTTTGAAATACTGTAATATTAATATATAGTCCCAACAGAAAACAAATAATGTGAAAATGTCAAATTTTCAGTGACAGGAAACATCTCTTGTTCATTTGGGAATGGTCGTGTTTGGGCATGCTGCTTTATATATATATACACAGTATATATATATATATAATACAGAACAGAATTGAAGAAAGCTTTGGTACAAGGACATGAACGGTTAGATTACCTCACTAAAAAATAAATCTTCTGGTTAACCATCAACCCAGGAGGGCAATCCAGGGAAACACCAAAGAGACAGAAGGCTGAAGGTATACTAAGATACGATGTACTATGATATGCGCTATACTATGATATGCTATACTCTGATACGGTATACTACGATACAGTATATTACATGTGGTATACTAAGAGGTGACCATAATCAAGGCCAATCAAGGGAGCCACTCCCACATTTAGCATGACAACCAGTTACCCACCAGCTTATCATTACCCAACAATAGGATCGTGACAATACTGTATACTACGATAACGTTTACTATGAGGGATACTATGATACGGTATACTACGATAAGGTATACTATGAGGTATACTATCCAACATATACTACGATATGGTATGCTACGATACGGTATACTATGAGGTATTTTCTGATACGGTATACTATGATACGTATACTATGAGGTATACTATGATAAGGTATACTATCATACGTATACTACGACACGGTATACTACGATACAGAATACTATGAGGTATACTATGATACGGTATACTATGTGGTATTTTCTGAAATGGTATACTATGATATGGTATACTATGATACGTATACTATAAGACGTATACTATGAGGTATACTTTAATACTGTATACTACGATACATATACTATGAGGTATACTATGATAATGTATATTATGAGGTATACTATGATACAGTTTACTATGATAAGGTATACTGTGAGGTATTTTCTGATATCTTATATTATGATACGTATACCATGATACGTATGCTATAAGACGCATATTAGAAAGGTATACTATGATGCTGTATACTACGATACCATATACTATTATACATATACTACAATACGGTATACAATGAGGTATACTATGATACATATTACGTATACTATGAGGTATTTTCTAATACGTATACCATGATACGTATACTATAATACGTATACTATGAGGTATACTACGATACCAAATACTACGAGGTATACTATGATAATGTATACTATGAGGTATACTATGATAATGTATACTATGAGGTATACTATGATAATGTATACTATGAGGTATACTATGATACAGTTTACTATGATAAGGTATACTATGAGGTATTTTCTGATAGGTTATATTATGATACGTATACCATGATACGTATGCTATAAGATGCATATTATAAGGTATACTATGATACTGTATACTATGATACCATATACTATTATACATATACCACAATACGGTATACAATGAGGTATACTATGATAAAGTATACTATGAGGCATACTATAATACGTATTACGTATACTACGATACGGTATACTATGAGGTATTTTCTAATACGGTATACCATGATAGGTATACTATAAGACGTATACTATTAGGTATACTATGATACTGTATACTACGATACGGTATACTATGATATGGTCTACTATGATGCAGTATAATAAGAGGTATACTACAATACACAATGATACGATATGCTACGATACGGTATACTATGATACGGTATACTACGATACCGTATACTATGATACCGTATACCATGATACCGTATACCATGATACCGTATACTACTATTCCGTATACTATGATACGTTTACGGCATACTATGATACGTGTACTACGAAACGGCATAGTACGATACACTATGAGGTATATTATGATGCGGTATACCACGATACAGTATATTATGATAGGTATACTACGATACGGTATACTACGATAAGTATACTACGATAAGTATACTACGATACGATAATGCTATGAGGTATACGACGATACGGTATACTATGATACGGTACACATAGATACTGGGTACTACGATACGGTATACTTTGATACTGTGTACTATGATACGGTATACTATGCGCTATAACAAGGTCAGGCCTGACCCTTCTCATTCCCCAACACATCCTTGCCTATTATAAATACTGCCGACTGAACGTTTTAAATCAGCTTTTCACTAGGATAATAAACAAAATCATAATTGGATTATATGAAAAACAAAACAGTTTACACAAATGTAAATCTGTTATGTTGTTTCTTTTAATCAATAGGTTTGTCTAGTTTGGTAATCCCTACTCTCTTCAACCATGCCGTGATGAGCCGTGCAGCTCTGCTGTTCTCTACTGCTTGGCATTCTGCTTCACTCCAGCTTCCTGTACCAGTGAACACAAAGAGCACTTTCAGCTTCCTGGTTGGCCGCTCGGTTGGTAGACAGGGGAGATTGGGGCTATGTGGAATTGCTCTGTTCACTGTTTGTGTATTTCAAATATTCAATATTTTGAATTTCTGCAGCAGAAGAAACAGGAATAATATTGCACGAGTTCAGTTTAGAAGCATGTGTCATGATGGTAGCATGAAAGGATTTCAAAGCAATGGCACTGCTGTAGAAGGAGGTTCCACATCTGCGTTGAACATGTTGCAGCGCAATTGTCCCTGTGTCCATCTCTGTACTATAAGCCTAAATTACAGCAATTATCAGCATCTTACTACATAATAATAGCAGCCCTACTGTGGCAGGATGACACTCCCGACCCTTCATTAACTGAAATTGTACTTAATTGTCAGGAATGGGGGTTTATTTGTTTTATTCTTTTGTATATTTATTTATTTTACTTCATTCATTCTTCACAGGCAACAGAGACAGTAGTTAGAGTTTGGGTTATGGGGAGGGGCTGGGGGTGGTGGAAATTCATATTATTCCGGCCCATTTGTCTTCGTGGATACAGTACTGATGATACTGGAATTACTATTAACAGAACAGGTCTGCCAGTAGAAATACAGACGGATATGTTTTCACAATAGCACTGTCAATCTACAGAAAACATTTCCTTGTATCACCGACTGCTTTATGAAACATTGAGGCAAGGGTAGTAAAACAAGTTCTCTTTTCATGAAGGTCCATTCAACTTGTGGAAACCAGTGACAGGATAGGACCAGTGAGTGAATTATCCCTGATGAGGTGATGTAGGTGCTAATGGAAATGTCTGTACCTGACTGTTA
This sequence comes from Melanogrammus aeglefinus, assembly GCA_900291075.1. Classification (NCBI taxonomy): domain Eukaryota; kingdom Metazoa; phylum Chordata; class Actinopteri; order Gadiformes; family Gadidae; genus Melanogrammus; species Melanogrammus aeglefinus. Next base: position 146,518 of record OLKM01000893.1, read on the forward strand.
ATACTATCTACTGCAGGAAAACTTGGTCAAGATAATACTTAAATGCTTTGGCAAATAATAAGTACAAGTAATTTGGATCAATTCCATTTGAACGGAATATCCCATGAAACCTATGTTGTATAGCTATAGCTGTCTCTTCCAAAAGCCTTGCCTTAAAATAATCTGTTTGAGGCTGGTGTTGGCCGTACTGTGGCTACTATTTTCAGCATTAGTTTCACACTTGACTGCAAAATATCACAACTCAGCTCAGTGTGCACAAGATTGTTGCATGGATTTCCATATTAAGTGATTCTTTCTATATTATGATGTAGTGTAAAATATGTTCTCCTTCTTAGCCTTCATTGTGTTTATGAGAAAATAGACTCATCCAAACTCATGTAAAGGGTGTGTGATTTATTGCACAATCAGGGGAGGGAGAGCTCCTTTATCAGGGTCAAGCCTGTGCAAGTTTGGATCGTTCCGATCTTGCAATCGGAACGATTGCAAGATGTAGCACCAACTGGAACACAAAGAAATCAATGAAATGAGGTCCAATTCCGTATCCATGTTGTTATCTACTCTCTGATGTAGGATACTACATACCTTTTGTACCATCGGATGTAGGATACCCTACTATCTGATGTAGGCTATCTACCCTATTTACTATCTGATGTAGGCAATCTACCCTATGTACTATCTATTGTAGGCCATCTACCCTATGCAACATCGGATGTAGGCTATCTATCCTATGTAATATCTGATGTAGGCTACCATATGTACTATCTGATGTAGGCCACCCTCTCTTATATCTGATGTAGGCTACCCTCTGTACTATCTCACGTAGGATACCCCATGCTGTGTATGTAGGCATGTAATAACTTGCAGCCCCATCAGTATTGGTAGATATTCGACTGAAAAAAAACCTCAAAGATTGTTGAATACATAATAATACAAATTAATCAGTACTGCACAGAGTGATGGTTTGCATTCAAAGTGAGAGATCCTATGAGACATAAAATGACATATTAGCAGTATAAGAGGTCTCGCAGATCACGCCTTTAGTCTCAGATGTGTCGTCAAAACAAGATGCCTCTCCCAGACCGTTGCCAATACGAAGGGATTATTGAGAGCAAAACGTAACAACGTGTGGCTATTATTTACCCATTCAGGATTATTTGGGTTCATTGATTTGTAGCAAAGGAACAGTCAATGTTTGCATGACTAACCTGAAAGCATGTGATGACTGAACAGCACTGTGTAGTAGAAGATGAGTCCACATCAAGACTTATAATGTGGTACTCTAAATGTGAAATGATAATGCACTACATCGATGGTAGTTAATTCTGTACCCTTGATCACATTAGGTAAAAAATTATATATTTCTTCTTGCCAAAATGGCAATAATTACTTCAGAATGAATCACTCTGTTAATTGTATTTATGTTTGAAAAAAGGTAACTACAAAAATAAATGCAGCTTCAAAACAAAATATTAAAGCCTGTATACCCTGTATAGTGAGTAATTCCTTGCCCATGTCACAATATTTAGGGCAAGCCCATGATGTAGTTGACGGATGAAGAGAAAAACAAATGTTTGTATAGACAACTTCATAAAGCCCAATGGGCGAGGAGGTCCACCTCGCCCGTCTGATGCACCACATGTACACACACCCACAATGGAACAATGCAGACTGCTTGAGAACTTCTTTAAAGGTCTTGCAATTATTCCACACCCAACAAAACAGTCAGATGGGCCTTTTGTTTTAAAGTGAGAGATTCGGGAGAACAGGTTTATGAAGACCTTTTTAGATGTGTGTGTTCTGCTGAGGTAAAGAAGATCAAAATTGCAAAAACCCATAACCTGATGCAACATAACAAATAACTTCATAGGCAGAGCACACCGAGCAATTTCCTTTGACCCGAGGGGTTGGAAGCATATTGCGACCTCGAAAAATATGCTTATTTATTTATCATTCTGTGACTCGGAACTCGGCCCATCCCTTCTCTCATCATTAGACTTGGACCAACGAGTTAGCAACTCTGACACCCACAGCAACTAATCACGTAAGATCAGCTTTCGTCTTCGAAAGAGACAGAACAATTACGTAGGCCTTCAGCTTGCGTTTTGTCGTTATAAAGAGGAATTTGTATCGTAGACACAAGCCCAATCTGAAAACCCGGGGTACTATCATCATGATAATGATGAGACCCCGAATGTCTCGGTCCAACACAGCTCGGTGACACAAGCAATGTCGAATACAACTAAATAGTAGAGTTTAAAAATACACGAATAACTCTCCAAAAGACTAACGACAATGGTCTTTACACGTTACTATATATGACAATAATAGCAATAAATATCGACTGGTGGGAGCAGGCAATGTGTTTAAAATGCGGAATCTCCTATCCAGGAAGTAATGGCAGCATTAGTAACAACACCTGCCCTGCAGGTAACGAGAGCCTGCTGCAGAGGGATAGACAAACAGACAGACAGTCCCCATGCTGCTCCTGGGGTCTGTCTGTCTGTCGGTCCGCAGACGCAGCATGGGGACTGTCTGTCTGCTGGTCAGCCTGCAGACAGACGGACATACAGACCACAGGAGCAGCATGGGACTGTCTGTCTGTCTGTCTATCTGCTGGTCGGCATGCAGACAGACAGACAGACAGACAGACAGACCACAGGAGCAGCGCCGGGATACTTCCAAACCTTTAACATAGACAGAGCCTGATCTTGATGTAGCATAATTCCTGCATGTGCAGGTAGGCCTTCATCGATAGAGAATTATGATTTATTTGGGGAGTTCCTGACTTAAGTAGGCTACACTGACACAACGATGATGGTTTGGTGTACAAACGAACCATAGATCGTATCTCTCCTAACTTCAGGATAACAACCCCAGCGCCACAACAGGTGTCACCGTCAGCTCTTCCGCACTGTTACTCACATTCGTGTGGTACAACGTCCATAGCTCGAATAGCCGATCATTGGATGCCATTCTTCTTCCCTTCTTTCATTACATTAAACTTTTACGCGTGTCCGGGTAGCAGATGGAGGAGAAGTCGGCTCCAAAAAATAGGACGCAAAATGTTTCGGAAAATTCCAATACAATTCAAAGTGCATTTTCGATGAAGCCTGAAGGCGTGCAGTAAAGATAAAAACGAGGATCGGTTCGATTAATTAAATCGAGTTCAAAACAAATTGACGTTAAAAAAAAAAAGAAGTCTTAACAGCCATGTCCGCATTGGCCTCGAGCCTACTGGAGCTGCTGTCCTGCGGAGAGGAGGAAGCGAAAGACGCGCCTCAGACACGCTCTACAACATGTTGAGAACCACCGTTTGGACAGCCTGGCGAGTGAACTGAACATTGCATTACAGGTAGGCCTACTATGCTCATGTTCTTAAAGACACACACACACACACACACGCACACACGCACACACACACACGCACACACACACGCACGCACGCACGCACGCACGCACACACAGACAACACACGCACACCGCACGCCACGCACACACGCACGCACGCACACGCGCACGCACGCACCGCACACACGATATAAATATCCCTTGAATCAGCTCCCTACCGTATGTCTTTTTAAAAATTATGTTTAGTTATATATTGCTTGAACTATAAGTAGAAAAGGGATAGACTGTTGCCCCGCCCCCCCCCCCCCCACACACACACAACACACAAACACACACAGTGCGGTGGATAGAGATATGTTACAAAACGCATTCCATCTGAAAGCTGTTTTGTTATGGCTTGTAAATAACGATGTGTCAATGTGCATCACGTGTACAAATGTGAACAGTAATGTGATGTCTTCATTTGAATCCACTTTCCTTTGATCGTTGACTCAAAACGGCCTGAATATGACATTAGGCTGGCTATAGTCAACCATTCAATGGCCTTTAAATAATGTATATATGGCTGTAGGTCTCTATGCTATATTTAAATGTAGGCCTACATTACAACAAATAAATCTTGATACTCTTTTGGTAAATTCAGATGTAGGCTGCATTAGGCCTACACATGGTATAATCACACCTATAACATCATGTAGGAGGATTGCGTTTCCAATTCTTCTGCTCACAGGAAAACGGTGTTCAAAAATCGGATTGACCACAGGATACCACTCAGTTGTATTGCCATGATAATGTCAGATTAGATCCTAACAGTGGGTCAATGTCCGGCTGAAGGGGTCAATTGGTTTGGCAAGAGTGGCATCTTCGCACATTTATTCCTTATAATTGGCTTCACACTTCTATTCTTGAATTAGTGATCCTAATTATAGGCTAAACTCTCATTGTGTAGGCCTAACTTATCTTTCTACCAATTCATCAGGTAGGCCTGCATTGGATAGCATAGAGCCTTAATACCATCACCATCACATCATACCAACAATAATCCCGAGGTTATTAAAAAAAAAAGGGCACAGGTGAATGTATTAAAGAAAACGGGCTCAAATTTATGCCCATCACATCCAGCGATGGGCATACCTTTAATTGATGAAAAAGTAAACGCGCAAAAGTAAATAAAACATCCAATAATAATAATAATAATAATAATAATAATAATAATAATAATAATAATAATCGTACAACTGAATTTTAATTTGTGCTTTTTTATTCCTTGCAGGTTACAAAATCCACAGGCGGGATGTAAATAATTTAAAGTTAAGAACGACAGGACAACCAATCGATGCGTTCGTCGCTCGCTGTTCAGTCTGACAGGACAACCAATCGATGTGTTCGACCCTCGTGGATCAGTCCAACCAATCGATGCCTGCGAGGGCCAGATAACGTTAACCAACATGGAGCAGAGCGTCGGGTCGTTGCAGGAGCAGGCTTTGAAAAGAAAGGAGAGGTTAAAAGCATTAAAGAGCAGAAAACTTCAGGTAAACTATTGGTATTATAGTCCTGTGTAACACAATGGGAAGAAGGCCTGATTTGGTCCGCTAATGGATCTACCAGCTCACTTTTACACAAGCTAGCTAGCTCTTAGCTACCTTCTACCATGGAACGGTTGTTAGTAACTAACTAATTATGCTGGCGCTTGTTTCAAGGTTGTTAAACTACATACTTTAGGTGATTTCAACAAATGTATCGGCCATGGCTAAATAAACATTGTCAGTTTGCTAGCTATTCCAACATCGACCATTCTCTGTAAAAGATCAGATTGCTACAGTTTACCTTGTCCTGTAACGTTAGTGCCGTGGTCTGTCTGTTATTAAGAATGTCTAATGCCTTTGTCATTTTTGTATTCTCCGACATGTATTTCAATTTAGATTATTGCGATATAGTTTCGTTAAACTGGAACTCTGTACCTGTGTAATTGCTAAGTGTATTCAGAGATATTGTCGTTATTGGAGAGAGCTTCCAGTTGATATTCAGTAGGACTTTTACCAGAATCTAGGCTTACTTATCAAATGTTTACTGTTCATTTCCATAACTCTTGGTTATTATTCTCTATAGTTCAGAACTGCTCCAAGTTCCGGTAAAAATAATAATTGGAAAACATCTTCAAGAGTGCCCCTTTCTCTGCTCAGGGACCAGCATGATTCTTACTCGGCCATGTTTGACTGTTATAAATAATAATAATACATTTTATTTGGAGGTCGCCTCTCTGGGCACTCGAGGACACCGTACAATTGCAAATAAATTAAATAAAAACACTAGGAAGGAAATACGAAGCAGATAAGAAAAGAAAATGTGGGTGGTTAAGTGGGGTAGGCAGTCCGGAATAGGTGAGTTTTTAGTCTTGATTTGAAGTGTGTGAAAGAGTCCAAGTTCCTGAGGTCCGGTGGGAGTGCGTTCCAGAGTTGGGGGGCAGAACGGCTGAAAGCCCTACTCCCCATGGTGATAAGGCGGGCAGGGGCGACAGAGAGGTGGACAGAGGAGGCAGATCTGAGGGAACGGGAAGGGGTGGCGATATTGAGGATTTTGGACAGATAAGGAGGGGAAAGGTTGTGGATGGCCTAAACGGCTAAAAGGTAAACGGGAGGATTTTGAAGTTGATGCGGAGTTTGACCGGGAGCCAGTGGAGTTGCTGGAGAACAGGGGTGATGTGGTGGATGGAAGGGTCTGGTGATGATCCGAGCTGCAGAGTTCTGAACCAGTTGGAGTTTATGGAGGTGTTTTGTAAGGTAGACCAAAGAGAAGGGAGTTACAGTAGTCGATGCAAGAGGTGACAAGGCTGTGTACAAGAATTGCAGTGGAGTGAGGAGAAAGAGAGGGGCGGAGGCGATTAATATTGCGTAGGTGGAAGAAGGCAGACCGGGTGATGTTATTGATATCGGAATTGGAATGTTAACGTGCTGTCGAGGATGACACCCAGACTCTTAACCTGGGGGGAGACAGAGGAGTGGTCAATGGCGAGGGAGAAACTCAGTTTTTGAGAGGGTTGATTTGGTGCCAATTGATGATTATCATCTTGGCCTGGCTGTAGTGTCGCAAAAGTGTTTGACATACAGCATGATATGGTATGCACTATACTATTTCAAAAGTCAGTCTGTCCCCTCAATTGTTTAAGCAGGTGAACAGGAAGCCTCTTCATGAAAGTTGAAGCTGGAAGGAGCTTCTCACTTAATGTTTTTACTCGTGCTGTCAAGCGATTGAAATATTTTATCGCGATTAATCACATTAAATTGTCATAGTTAACTCGCAATTAATTCCAATTTTTTTTCTATTCTAAATATTCCTTGATTTCGTGCTGCTAGTCTTTTAGTGAGTTCAGAGGGTGTTGAAGGACAGTAATAAAATATATTTGGTAAGATGGATATAAGAAGAAAGACCCGGAGCGAATTCAACCCGTTCCACTTGACATCGGGTAGGTGCATGACAGTGGTAGGCCTACCGTAAAACTTCAATAGCCCAAGTTTTTATTTTGTTTCAATCACTGAACTTTCGAACAAAACTCTTGCTCAGAAAAGATGGGAAATACTATAACATTTATTATTTAAACCAGTATGAATATTCCTACCGTACGTAGGACACATTACAAGGCTATCGAATAACGCCTACGCACACACTCGCGCACACACGGTGGCGGACTGGTAATCTGGGAGAGTCGGGAGAATTCCCGGTCGGCCATTATCGTTTCGGGGCTTTCGGGCTGATTACTGCGGGATAACAATAATGCGTTTATATAAGTTCCTTGCAGCGCCGTCCGGTAGCTGGAGCTCACTCAACAGACGCAACACTCACAAACTCAACGTCGCAATCAAGTCGATTTTGTCTAGAGGGGAGTAACTGAGCGGCCCCTCCCGAAGTGGTACAGCCAAGGTGGGCCTTGAACTGTGATTGGTCAGAAAGCCATTACAGCTAATGACAACATTGAACTCTCGTGCAGGCTCGAACAGAGTGACACACAAACACACACACTTTTAAGGAGTTTTTCACCAGCTCCGTATCCTTGCTTGCCCCAACAAGTTTGTGCGGTGTGCTTCTTGTTGTGTTTCCGGTGTAGCTAGATCCGGTATGGTGTTGTAGTTTTTCTAACGTGACCAGTTGTTGCTAGACAGCAGGTGAAAAAACTAGGTTTGCCAAGCCAAAAGAGCGTTACTCGCTCTTTTGAGCCAAAAGAGCGTTACTCGCTCTTTTGAGCCAAAAGAGCGTTACTCGCTCTTTTGAGCCAAAAGGGCGTTACTCGCTCTTTTGAGCCAAAAGGGCGTTACTCGCTCTTTTGAGCCAAAAGGGCGTTACTCGCTCTTTTGAGCCAAAAGAGCGTTACTCGCTCTTTTGAGCCAAAAGGGCGTTACTCGCTCTTTTGAGCCAAAAGGGCGTTACTCGCTCTTTTGAGCCAAAAGGGCGTTACTCGCTCTTTTGAGCCAAAAGGGCGTTACTGGCTCTTTTGAGCCAAAAGGGCGTTACTGGCTCTTTTGAGCCAAAAGGGCGTTACTGGCTCTTTTGAGCCAAAAGGGCGTTACTGGCTCTTTTGAGCCAAAAGGGCGTTACTGGCTCTTTTGAGCCAAAAGAGCGTTACTCTGGCTCTTTTGAGCCAAAAGAGCGTTACTCGCTCTTTTGAGCCAAAAGAGCGTTACTCGCTCTTTTGAGCCAAAAGAGCGTTACTCGCTCTTTTGAGCCAAAAGAGCGTTACTCGCTCTTTTGAGCCAAAAGAGCGTTACTCGCTCTTTTGCCGTTTAATTTGGTTTGCGTTAACGCACAGCACTAGTTTTTACCTTACCTTTTTTGTTTTTTGCTTGAGAGAGAGAGAGAGAGAGAGAGAGAGAGAGAGAGAGAGAGAGAGAGAGAGAGAGAGAGAGAGAGAGAGAGAGAGAGAGAGAGAAGAGAGAGAGAGAGAGAGAGAGAAGAGAGAGAGAGAGAGAGAGAGAGAGAGAGAGAGAGAGAGAGAGAGAGAGAGAGATTAAATAGTGCACACAAATGGTGATCCATTATGGATCACGTGTCTGTAAGTTGTGCAATATTAAGATTCCATTTTTAAAATCAGATATGTATCTATTATTTGTGTGGTTTAATGTATATTTTTAACTTTGAGGTTCAGGTCTGTTGGTAGACACCATAGTTTTTTTTAAATAAAATAGCCAGGCACAAAGGAACATGGTTAGTACAAATTGATTGAAAATACAGGACTTCTTTTCTTCAACTAGCAAAAGTATTCCGGGAGCAAAGAATCACGATACTAGCATGCATGTGTCTACTCTGTAACAGGAGGTAGGACGTTTCAGTGGAATGTCAAAACTGTAGTTTGTTTACTAGCATTTAATTACCGTTTTAGGTTCAGATTTTTCGAATAATTATTTTGTAAATCGCTGCATAAATCATAACAATGTACATGACATCTAGGGATGTAACGGTTACCGGTGTACCGTTAAATCCCAATATAAATGTTGTCAATAACAATTACCATTTTCATTTCAAATTCAATTATTATCTCAATGGATAACCACGCATGCGGTGTGTAAACCGTGTGCTTAAATCCTTCCCAGCACTTCATCCGTTTCTGCGGAAGTTGCCGCGCTGGCGCACTGTGTAGCCTACAACATAATGTAGGAAAGCGGAGACGACAGCGCTCAAGAGATCCATCAGCCTTCTAATAGGGATGTGCATTTCTGGCAAAAAATACTATTCAATATTCGCTGAGAAGTATTCAAATAATATTCGAAAATCGATCAATCAAGCACGCACAAATGTACCTCGTATACACACACACATAAGGAAACAGGGCTTTTATGATTTGTATGAAATCAATTTGTTTATTTCACCAACGGAGCCATCAACATTCAACATCAAAATTAGATATTATATATATTATACAATTATATAACGTGGGCTTAGGCAGATAGGCCTACCTGCGCCGAAAACAGATTGTTAGTTATTTATCTAACACAGCGTGCATGACGGTGAAGTAGACGCGCCCAAAAATAACTTCACGGGTGTGTCATTTTACAATTTATTTGTTACCAGCATTTGTAGTGTTGATCAGCAGAGAAATAGTCTGCCAAAGACGTTGACGTCGCTTAGCAACTGAGGAAAGTGGGGTTGATAAGTTAACGGACTACTTGCGTAATGATACAATAGAAAAAAAAATCAACTTTCCTTGACAGCGGCCATTATATGCTTAGCAACAGTGAATTATCAAAAGATTATTCACCACCGGAAGTTGTGAAGGCCCATGCAAGTGAACGGAGCGTTCAACAGCATTGAGAAGAGCCGTGTAATGAATAGGCCTAATGATTGTCACATTCATTCTTTGATATTCTACGTGACTCCAACTATCCGGAAGTAAAAATCCCATTCATTTTAGATTTTGATTAAAAGCAATGTCATAACCATCCAAATTATATGTACCACGCGTGCCGTTATATATTGTGTATCTATGGTTTTTGCTCCTGTAGAAGCCACACATTAAACGGGGCAACATCTAGTTTTTACTTTTTTTTTAACATCTAGAAAAACAAGTTTTATTTGCAATATCATCGAAATCACTACACTATCCATAAATCCTGTAGTGTGACACAACATCTTTGATTGTTGGAGCTCGCTGTTGGCAGGAAACGTTTACAACCAGAAAATGTCTAATAGGAAGGAATAGGAGTCCGTAGACGGGCTCTGCTGCTACTTAACCCCGATCGCTTATCACAGCAACCATGATTTATATTAATGGAAAGTTAGAGCTGTGGATAGAGCTGTAGAAAATGAGCTACGTAACGCATTGACTGCAGTCAACAGTGGACAGTGGAAATGAATGGGAAATTTACTTCCGGAACCACCGTTTTCTGAAAGCATCGTTAGCCTAAGTGGATCGTGAAGTGCGTCGTACGAGCATCGTACAGTTATCACACTGTTTCCCGAAAGCATCGTTGGTAACGAACGTTCTGAAAATGCTCGTAGCTAACGAGGACTCCAGGGGTACTCGTAGGATACTAAGAGCATTGTTAGCCTACTATAGCTTGAGTGGTGTCACCAGCGGACATTCCGTGTATTGGATGTGTTTTATCAAAACACATCAAACACATGTTTACGCCATATACATGTGGCAGTACAAGGAAATAAACAAACATGTCAGATTATTTCCATGTGTCGGACCGTCAAGCTGCTCTGACAGCTCAAATAAACTTACAGGAGTCTTTCCACGAAATGTACAGGATATGTACAGATAGTATTACTGAACAGAGAAGGATCGGTTATTATGTTTTGGTTTTCGCGGCGTAGGTAAGAGAAGAAGTAAGATTCTACGCATGCGCTCAGACATGGCGGTGTTGTGTGATAGTGTATCACAGCACCACCTAGCTGTCTGGCATGCATACCCAATCGAATTCCACACACTTTTGCGTCACCGTATGCACGCAGATTTCCTCCCAAAAACGCTCGTCTAAACGCGGAATTAAAAGTGGAGACGCGACGCCACTTTTGCGTCTTCTGTTCAGACCGTCATCGTGTAAACGTAGCCTTAGTTTGTGGCTATTTCCCAATGTGAAGGAAAAATGCTGAATGGCTGCCCTTTTTAAGGACGCCAAGTCATAGAACACTGACGAGCACTGTTTCAAAGTTGAAAACACAAATTCGCGCCCTTTTCGCGTCCTTTGTTTTTGAGAATTCCAAGAATTTTCAAAGATGCATCACTGGATCCTCAACTAGCAAAAATACTCACAAGCCTTTGCTTTCACACACTGCGTGGGGTATTTAAAGTTTGTATGGAAACACATTGCTTTACACAAGTGAAGTTTTTCAAAGTTTTTTAGAAATATTTGTGCTTCATTGCTTTTTATAGATTTATCATGTAAATGCAAAAAAAAATTAAGCTTAAAGAGCTTTGCAATATTTTTGCAACGTAATGATAGGCTATATTTTCCATGGATCAATTTGTTTTAATGTGCACGTAGCTGGTGTTTAAAAAACCTACTGTCACCAATAACAATTTCAACAATTAAAATATTACAATATTTACCACTGGAGCATTATTCAAAAGCGGAAGCTCTTCCAGACTACCAAGTCATTCCAAACTCACTCCAAACAGCACTCTAGGCAGCCCTCTAGCCTCATCTCCATAGGACATGACCCGCAAAGAAGTGTTCTAGCAAGATTGCAGCCTTCACATTGGGAAACGTTCAGTATATGGCTGTTACCCAAAGTGAAGGCTGCAACCTTTTACGCCTTTTACATATTAAAACAAATCAATCCATGCAAAATCATCATTACGTTGCAAAAACGTATGAAAAAATCGCACTGGTACATTTTTTGCATTGACATGATTAGTCTATAAAAAGTGATGCGGCACAAAATATTTCTGAAAATGTTCAAGAACTTCTCTTGTGTAAAGCAATGTGTAGCGCTTACCAGACACAATTTGTAAATACCCCACACAACATTTGAACGCAATGGATTGTGGGTATTTTGGCTTGTTGAGGATCCATTGATGCATCCTTGAAGAATCTCGGAATTCTCAAAAATAAAGGACGCGACCAGGGCGAGAATTTCAGAGCGTTCTCAACATTGGAACAGTGCTTGTCGGCGTTCTATGACGTAGCATCCTTAAATGGGCAGCCGTTGAGCATGCTTCCTTCACTTTGGGAAACAGCGTGTATATCTATGGGCAACAACAACACGACTATCATCTCCTTCCGGCTCATGGCCTCTGGAAAAGAGCTTGAGCATTTGCAGAAAGCATTAATCCAATCCCGAATTGAATTGAATGTATGCATGCACGATAATGCGACAATCAATCAAATAATCGAGGGGTCTTACTTCGACTGAGAATTTCGGTTCGATTTAGTCCGACTAAGGTGTATACATGCATCTTAATAATCGATTCATATATTAGTCAGACTAACCCAATAGTTAAATTTTCTTGAGTGTCATGTAAACGCACTGACCCCATTAGGAGAAATTCCTGGATGGTAGGGCTAAAATATATATAACGTAAATCAGTCCTGTATAACCATAAGGGCTTGAAACAGACCCTACCACATGCAATACACAGATCCAAAAAGTATGGGACCTTTTTATCAGTTGGATGCAAATTATAATTCATTGGTGTCACAAATCTACTTGGCCCAGTGGTTATCACTGGTGCCCCGTCCTTGGTCCTAGATCTGAACCAAGGAGGGGGGCCTTTCTGTGTAGAGTTGGTATGTTCTCCCCCTGTTAACTGGGGTTTCCTCCCAAACCAAAATACAATAGTTGGGTTAATACTCCTGCCAGTGCCCTTGACCAAGGGCACTAGGGCAGGCAGTAGGACGACTAGCTGCTTCTAGTGAGTGGTTAGGTGCAGTGATCATATTTTTTGTATTCGTACTATAGTACCATTAGGATCTTCTCATAAAACAATGGAGCCCTGTCATGGCTGCATTAACAGATTTATTATCCTGTGTTCTCGGTCCTCCTCGCCTAACTCTTTTACATTCCCACTACTCGCACATCACGTACCTTCCCTCCCAGAGTAAAAGATAACGCCTGTATATAACATAACATTGCTTTTAATATTGGTATTATTTATGTACACAGCACATGTGGATATTATGTTTTTGTTTATTTTTCTTAATTGACTATAATGTGAATAAATGTTAGAGCTGAAAAATAATTTCTTTGTATTAAGGTTAATATTGTAGGGTTGTTGAAGACCAAATTCACATTTTGTTAAAAATGTGTATTAAAAAAATGTACCTCCTGAATGCTTCAATGGCATGCTGAATATAAAGTTGATATTTGACTCTCAAATAATCCCAATGGTTTTTCTGTTTATACGCATGCAAATGCTAGGCTGGTATGTGTAACCCAAGGCTGTTGGAGAGCCACTGCACCTTAAAGGGGACATAATATGAAAACGACACTTTTCCTGGGATTTGGGGTGTTGAAAATCTGAAAGTACCCCGCCTAAAGTTACCAAACGAGCGAGTCAGTTTCGGCGCCCCCTCCTACGTAGGAAGGGGCACATTTGAATAATACCTTCCGCTTCCCCACCCCCCTCCATCAAAGCATAGCTAAGATTTTGTGGACCAGTGGACGAGCGGAGGGGTTCGCGTATTTCAGAAGCAGGGATATTCCATACAAAAATAGACGTCATATTTGTAAGTTTGCCATGTGACTGCCTGGCATGGAATCCGGCAGCTCCGGCGGGGGAGCTTCAGTGGCAGTCCTGCAGCTATGGCGGGGGGAGCTCGGCGGCAGCTCCGGCGGGGGGAGCTCCGGCGTCAGTCTGCAGCTCAGCTCTGGGATTGCAATCCCTTTCTCCTCAATGTCGCGGCCTTGACTTCAGAGTTTCAAGGCCTAAGTTCCTTTCCCCCAATTCTTCTCAACCATAGCCGAGATACCCCCCGCTACGAGTCTTTACTTGTTGTGGAAGTACCAGAGACGTCAGCCTTAATGATTCATCAAATAATCATCCAAGGCACAAATAGCTTTTGGCCGTGATATTAGATAATTATATAAATACCTATATATTATCTAGATTTAGAGCTCTGAGAGTCCGCAAGCAGCAACAATCACTTCTCCACCATGCTGTGGTTCACTCTGACAGCTCATTGGTCAATGGACAGCAGCTAAATTGCATTAAAGCTACAGCCACCAGAAACAGCACATTCTGATGGGACACACGGGAATAGCAGGATTTTTTTTTTGCAGCAAACGGCTTCGAAAACATGTTTTCTGGAAATCGTATAATATGTTTACTTGTTGGAAAAACACCATAATGTCTCCTTTAAGCACAATTGCATTGTAATGCCACTCTGCCTCATATTTATTTTATCATTGGTTTTGTGATTGATTCCTATAGAATGGAGGCAATGGTCTTTAATGCAAAAAAAGTCACTTGAATTTGATGCATTCTTATCTTGCATGTAAATGATGCGCACGCCGTGTTGATTGACTTTGTGGCGATGATCTTGCAGGGCCGTGACGATGAGGAAGGAGAACCTGAGCGGAAGAGGGCTCTGGCAGAAGAGGCAGAGGAGAAGCACAGGTGAAGGACCTTTCTCACTTTATTAATTAAATGGACTGATACACGCAAGCAGAGGAGACGAGGAAGGCTATTACAAAATAGGAACTAGGTGGTTGCATGTGTTATTGAAGCACAGTTTAATCTCCTATCTAACGGGACATGTTCTCAAAGTATAATGTCCTAGGGTTCATCTGTCTAATGGAATATCTTGCAGTTTACGTGATTGTTGGCCGGAAAGGAGCAGCTTGCCCCTCTGTCCTGCAGGAGAAAAAAAAAATTAACTTAACAATCTCCCCTCTTGATATTTGGCTGTTTTACATTTTTTGGTGCCTCTATTATATTATTCACGTTAGCCGGTAATCGACTTGTGTGGACTTCTTGGAAACATGGACCACCGGTAAGGCACAAAGCTACAGGGCAAGCTCTATACTCAATAATCAACGAAAACAACAAAAAAAAAAGGGTCTGGACTGGAGGGCTTATTTTATGGGTCAATTTTCGCTGGAATTACACTTTAAAAGCAACTTTTAAAGCAAAATTAAGTGTAAGAGGGCTCTAAGAAAACTACAAGCACTAGTTCCTCATTTTCAAACCCACCTATAGGGCGTGGGACCCACTGATGCTACAGACCTATTACAGATCAGTGCCAGTGGGTGGGACTTGGGGGAGTATATATAAACTTTATAGAGAGTACACCGGTGTGAATTTGCACTACGGTATGGATTTTGACATTACCATGTGACCGATAGATCACACTAGCGCTAAAGAAGCAATGTGTACCAGAGACGCAGTCTTTAATTCATAATACCATCCGGAGACGCACACAGCTTTTGGCTGTGTTCTATAAGATATTCTAGAACACTCCAGGAGCTCCGGCGGGAGACCTTGAGCTCTATAACTAAATAATTTTAATATAATATAATATATAGACATCTATAATGTAATATATAATATCACAGCCAAAAGCTGTGTGCGCCTCTGGATGATATTATGAATAAACGACTGCGTTGGGTTCTCAGACGTCTCTGGTCTTTCCACATCAATCTGAAGTCGCGGTTCAATCTGGAGTTCAGAGAGTCAAAGCCAACGTTCCTTCCCCCAATTCCATCTCCACCATGGCTGAGAATCAATACACGGGTCTTATTTTGCGAACCCGTTCCCGCTAATTACAATCCGCACCCGACCAGACCCGCTATAAATTGACCGACTCCCGACCCACACCTGAAGGAAAATTAGACACATTAGATGGAACGCCGGGGAATTACACTATCTGGTGTGTGGCGTGGTGCTTTAGATTGCTGGGCAAAAAAAACACATCATCCACTGTGAACGGTTTTAGTTGACTTTAGTTGATCCTGAATAACATATCCAGCACCGGAGAAGTCTCGCTCGAGATCGCAAAACCCGCGACCGACCTGCGTTTTCAGGCGTCCAACCCGACCAGCACCCGTGTCCGACAGTACTTTTTTTTTTTTTGTACCCCGTTTCATCCAAATTGTATGGGTTACTACGAGTCTTGTTGTTGAGGAAGTACCAGAGACATCCAAGAACCAAACGCAGTCTTTAATTCATAATGTCATCCGAAGGCGCACACAGCTTTTTGGCCGTGATATTATATATATTATATTATATACCAATATACAGTCCCCTCCAATAGTATTGGAACAGCCGCCAATTCCTTTATACAGTATTTGCTGTAGACTGGAGACATTTGGGTTTGACACCAAAAGATGGATATGAGACAAGAGATACACATTTCAGCTTTTATTCACATCTTGATCCGATAAATAACTTGGAAGATAGCATTATTTGTAAAGGAACACCACATTTTTATGTGAGCAAAAGTATTGGAACAGATAGATTTAAAATAAATTAAAGTAAATAAGACTTAATATTTTGTTGCAAATCCTTTGCTTGCAATTACTGCATCAAGCCTCTGACCCACTGACATTTTGTCATGCTTTTCCAGGCTTTCACCGCAGCCCCTTTCAGTTGTTTGGTTTTGGGGGTCACTCCCTTCAGTCTCCTCTTTAGCAGGTTAAATCCATGCTCTATTGGGGGGTTTAAGTCTGGAGATTGACTTGGCCAGTCCAAAACCTTCCACTTCTTGCCCCTGATGAACTCCTTTGTTGTGTTTGCAGTGTGTTTTGGATCATTATCTTGTTGCATGATGAATGATCTTCCAATCAGTTTGGTTGCATTTTTCTTTAAATTGGCAGACAAAATGTTCCTGTAGATATCTGAGTGCATTTTGCTGTTTCCATCCTGTTTTACATCAGCAATGAAGATTAATGAGACCATCCCAGAAGAAGCCATGCAAGCCCAAGCCATGACATTGCCTCCACCGTGTTTCACAGATGAGCTTGTATGTTTGGGGTTATGAGCAGATCCTTTTTTTTCCTCCAAACTTTAGCCTTTCCTTCATTTTGGTAAAGGTTAATCTTTGTCTCATCAGTCCATAAAACGTTGTTCCAGATTTTTTGAGGCTTGTCTCTGTACTTTTTGGCAAAATCCAGCCTGGCCTTCTTATGGGGCATTCACACCAAAAGCGTCTTAACGCGAAAAAATCGCTTGAAACGCTTCTATCGCGCCGCTTGATCAAAATGTCAATTTTTGGATCATCGCTTCATTCGCGCTTGTCGCTCGAAAAAAAAAACGGCGCATGGGCAAACGAAACAGTCAGTAACGTGGTAAAACAAGCCACGTATAGTCTCAGAACTTACCAGCGAGTCCCACCTCTGCTCCCACTTTGGCCCATGCCTCCTCCTTCTTGTACCGGTCCCGGTAAAATACAGCTGCCGTGTCATAAAGGAACGGGTGCCCACAAACCGCCACGATCAGTTTCTCCTCCATGTTTGTGTGCAATAGATGTGCCTGCCGTCACGAATGTGACGTCGGGAGATACTTTTCCAACTTTATTTGCGCCGCTTCAGACGCTCCAGACGCTTCATTCGCGCCGCCTGATATAAAATCGCGTGTAATCGCGCCATTTACATTCATTGTCTATGTAGAATTGCTGCTCTGCGAGTGTGCCATTCACTAAAGGTATATTGTCAAGTCAAAAATATGCATTTTGATTGAGGTAGCTATACCCTACTTCTACCAGCTATATTTATATATATATGCGGTCAACCGTATGAATGAAGCGTATTGTGAAATGTAGATCATGTGATTTGATGCATAAGCATTTAAAAGGACTACACCACACAGAATGTTGTTAATATGTGTGTGTGTAATATAAAGAAGGGCAGGTGTATTTATTTAGCAGAGCCTGAAGGTTCTGGATAAAATGCTTGGACCAATGCGGGGCCACCCTGGGTTCGAGGCAGAACATGACTAGCCTTCATCATGACGATGCCCATACAAGGCGTTGGTCTGTCCAGTGTTGGTATGATGGATGCGTCAGGAACATACCATCTTCATCTTGTTTTTGGTATTTAGTTTGGTTCCCCAAACGGGACGCTCCTATTGTATTTTAGTGAGAGCCTGCAGGCTTTGAGATCAGTGTGTACAGTCCTGAGACCCGTCAGGACAGCCCTGCATGGAGCCCTGCTGAGAGCTGGCTCCATTAGTTCAATTCCAACTGCCATGGGAGTAGCAACGTCGAAACACAAATTTGAATAAAGACCCAATTACTCCCAATAGAATGAGGGGAAAAAATAAAAAATAGGACAACGCGGCTGGAGAAAATGTACGGCGAAGCAGCAGCCTCCCTCCATGAGATCCTGTCTTTAGAGGAGAAAGTTGCCATCACCACCGATGCTTGGACAGCGTTGACTACGGAGTCTTACGTGACCGACCGTGACCATGACTTTTTTACTGACTGGGTTGTGCAGAGTGCGATCCTGCAGACACAGTCAATGTCAGAGCCACACTGCGAAAACATGGCTGACGTTAATGTAGTATATTTATGAATATAATCTCAATCAGTGGGAGCAAATTGAGATGAGATATTGTAAACGTTCACAATCCTGCTCTATGCTCTGATATTTAGTTTCTCATCATTTCTATTAACTTATGCTCCTGAGTACAACCTTTGAAATTTGAAAGACGGGCCGCTGTCTTAGACAGACGGGCTGTATTAATCAATGGCCTTAAAGGCCTTACACATGAGATCTTTAAAACTTTGAAATGAACTTGAAATTCCCCTTTATGTAATTTCAAGTTAATTTCAAAGTGTGGCGTTCTGTAGGGGTTCCTGAGGTGTTTGCATAGTTCCTGTTTGTGCATGCCAATGAGGAACTAAAGGGCCATTGTGGGTCTATGCTGAAGATGTCTGCTGCTGCGACCTCATTATAATGACAGGCCGCAGTAACAAGGGAGGACTTAAGACTCTTATGTGTGTCAGGGCCTTCTTCCTGACACACCAACCACATTATGGGTTGTCTGACAGTCTGGCGAGCTCGGTGACCTGAGTCTTTTAGATGTGTGCTGTGCGATCGGCTGTCGTCAAAGCCGTCGGGGTTCTTTTCCGCCGATTACACATGTTGAATCGGTCATGACCAAATCGGTCCGACTGCCTTTTCTGCCGATGATCGGCAGTCGGAATGGTGTGGGTCATAAGGAAAGCGCAGTCTTTAGAGCTCCGTAACTGCTGCAGCCACAGGGCCAAAAAAAAAGAAGTTAATTCATAACTCCAACGTGTCGACTCATAAAATAATGAGTCGTTAACATCCCTATAAAGGAAACAAAAAAGTCTTAAAGGCCTACGTGCAGGTTAACCGGAAGCTTTGATTAATGGGTAGATAAAGCACTCAAAATATGTGTCATTTATAAAATGTCTTCAAAGTCCAGTTTTAGGCGTTTTTGGCAGTAACGGGTGTTTTCTAATGCCATTCAACGATGACGTCACACGGGGAGACGTGGTGGATGGTAGCCTCAACCTAGTACTAGAACTGTGGGGTCTAAGAGGTGACATGAACCACAAATAACATGTATGATGGTGGCCCACAGCAGTATAATTTCGAACCAGTCAGACGTGAGGGGGCGAATGAGGAATTGCCGAGAACTGATGGCGGTCAAAGCCAATTAAACCACACCCTTATTAGAAGTCAATGGCTCCTGAGTACTTAAACTTTATTATACAGACTTGGCTTTATGTCAGATTGAAGAGAACGGTCCATAGATAACGTGTGCTAAAGGATTTTTGTCTGAGTGAAAAAACCTAGGATCCTTAGGGAATTGATTGTTCGGCACCCTATTAATAATTAACACTAACAATTACAATAGCTTGCCTTGGCACCCTAATAATAACAATCATTGTGATATTGAACGTAATAAAAAAAAGATTTCACCACTAGGCAGCACTGCCACCTATTGGAGTGTTTTATATGTCCACAAGAGATGTTTAATATCATAATGGAGCCAATTAAGATATACATAGTCCAAGTACTGCTAAAGGGCTGCAGTTGCGATGTATTCATAGTACTGCCCCCACTAGTAGTCATTACCTCTGACACCCGGTCTGTCTTTCTGCACCATCGCAGGGAGATCAAGTTGAGGAACTACACCCCAGAGGATGAAGAACTGAAAGACAGACAGGTCCCCAAAGCCAAGCCTGCTTCAGGTGAACCTCCTTTACCCAGAGCTGGGTAAAAACACCAGGGCAGGAGGCGGACCTGATCTGTGTCATTGGACTTTTGGTAAAGTTTGGTCGACTTGCATTAAAATAAAGGGTTTTTTTTATGTTTTTCAGTGGAAGATAAAGTAAAAGAACAACTTGAGGCCGCTAACCCAGAGCCCATCATCGAAGAAGTGGTAGGTACTCTCTGGTGAAGTCTGTTTTCTTTGATTCAGTTTCCTTAGTTTGTTACTTATTGCTGCTCTTTGGTCTTCATACAGGATTTGGCCAACCTGGCCCCGAGGAAACCTGACTGGTGAGAGCTGCGGGTCTGACCTTTAAACATGGCTTTGATTGTATTCCAATGTATTCTAGGATGTATTTATACTTTTTTTCTTCTATATAATTCTTGTGCTTCACAATATGTATTCACTATACCTTTTTTATAGTGATTCAATTTAAACCTTTAGGATCAACAAAATAATGCATCCTGTTTCTTAGGGATCTGAAGCGAGATGTGGCGAAGAAGCTGGAGAAACTGGAGCGGAGAACACAGAGGGCCATCGCAGAGCTCATCAGTGAGTACCTTCAGCCTCTTGTGGTGGGATCTGAACTCAGACCTGTCTGGCGGTGTGTGTTTGTTTCAGGCTAATTGCTTTGTGATTATAAAACCAGATGGGGCCGGAAGCTGTATGATAATATTGATAAATCTCAAATGTCTGCCATTTTCTGCTGGCTGTACAAAACGTGAACCATGGTTCACTGCAGAACGCATGCTTAGCTGCAGCAGTCGGCCTTGCTGCCCATCTGGCTAGGGAGGAATCTTTTTGACAGCGAGTGTTTTACAGGGGACCGCCTTCGAGGTAGTGAGGAAGAACTGGCGGATGCCGTTGGAGCAGTATGCGTGACAGAAGGAGATTCAGACTGACCTGGACTCATGACACCTAGTGCCACAGCAGGGACCCGGCCTCCATACAGCCACATTCACCTTGTGTTAGGGACTCACTGTGGTCACTGGAACCACCCTTTTCTATGTCCTATTGTCCTATAAAATGTCATGACGTGTGGTTGCTGATGAAGATGGTCCAACATGTAGTGTTTGCTGATGTTGAACTAGCACGCCTACCCTTTGGTTTGTAAACCGTCAATGTGATGAATTAAATGTTTTATATTTTCCAGGAAAGTCTGCACATTTTTTATTGCCTGAGAATGTAATACGTTTATTTCCTCCAACTCCGCAGTAGTTGAAGGAACACGTCTTACTCCCTACTCAAATGAATTGAGTGACTTTGTTATAGCTGATAGCTGGGATACTTACTGGGATAAGGTATGATTATCGCTAGTGTATCAGTAAGCACCTATGTTGCAAAAAGAAATCACATTAGTATTTCATCATAAAGTGCAGTCAATATCTACTCTGAACTACATTGCTCATCCATAAAATAAAATATTGCACCAATAGTTATTGAAGATACATTTTTCCTGTCACTATATATTCTACTCCTTTCGAAATGTTAACTTAACAGAGGTCACATTAAGTGTCTGCCCTTCCAGACCTAAAAGGACACTGTACATAGAAGGGGTCAATGAAGAATTCCATATTTCAGTTGACGGAAAACCATATTACTCTTTGCACCTATACTCTAAAACAGTGGTATAAGTTAAGCTCACAAAACACATATGCAAGATGTGTTAACGATAACTAAATGTTACTATAGTAGTGTCTGGTGTTTAATGGACTCCAGGCTGAGGTCTGCCCTGGGGTATTGGCCAAATCCAAGTCTTAGGAAATGATGTCCCACTGATCTATTAATGATCTCCAACATAAAAAAAATCCACAGCCAGCCTAATGCTGTATATGTGAATGATTCATGGTTTGCACCTTACTAACTCATGAGTATTGTCTCCCAATCTGAATCCCTGTATAAGCACTTAACTGGTTAGTGAGGAATACTTGTGCAACCTCTCACTGCTTGTGATTCAATTGCAGGAAACCACAGCTTGGTTTAAGAAAAGCTTATTCAAAGAGAAACATTGTTTTGGCACCGCAGTCGAAATAATACTACATGCTGATTCGATCATTATATAGAGCTAGTAAAAACGACCAATCTCGGGGTGTGATTCTGGTGTCATGCAGACAGTTCCACAGTTATAGCCCTTAAGCTGAATCGTTTCTGTTAGCGCCTGGCTGTGGGTTGATGTTTCATCTCTGGCTTATTTTGTAAGCCATTGCATCCCTTGTCATCCTGAAGGAAACAGTGACATGCTAGTCGCATTGGGCTGCACCCGATTCAATCTTCCTGGCTGCAGGACCAAGTTCCACCTTACACACCTTCTGGGCAAACTTGAGCGAGCACAAGGTCTCGCCCACATTGCTCTCCAGAGCAGACACCTTTAACAGAAGAGAAATAAGATCAAATGATTGAAATACTGATATAATGCATAAGAGAAATACAGATGTTAATATGCTATACAGGAAGGTGGTTGGAGGTTTAACACAAACCTGGACGACCATGGCTGTCTTGTTGCCTTTCCCAAGGGAGTCCTGCAGAAGATAAGTGAGACGGGAGTTCCTGAATGGGATGTGGGTTTGGTTGCCTCTCAGAGCCTGGATCACATCTCCAAGGGCCAGCAGGGAGCGGTTTATATTCTGGGCCTCTTTCAGCCTCTCCCCCTCTGCACCAGACTTCCACACCCTCTCCGATCCAGCCAGGTCCACAAGGTTTAACTTGCCTAGAGAAAAAGGGGAGTGTGAAGATTAGGGAAGGTAAGGAAATCCTGGATGAAAATATTTAATCCAAGATTTTTTTTAATTTAATCCAAGACATTTGTTAAAATTAATGGTTCGCTGATTAGCAAGAAGCCACGCGTGCAGCAGGGGTCTCGCCTGTGGTTTTGGAGCCGTTGGCCAGGTCGGTGCCGTGCACGGTGATGCAGAGCAGGGCGTGGGAGCGCGAGCTGTGCTGGTTCATCTTGGTTCCAAAGGTGATTCTGTTCCGACGGGCTTTGGCCAAGACCTGGAGAACCACCAGAGAAAATGTATTGGGCTGTTCACTTGAAATTTAAGAATCACATTATTTGCGGATGCAACATAGTGCAGTATAATTCTCGATTTGTATGTATTGCCACAACAAAATTAAAGTGAATAAAGAAATTGAATAATAGATGATCTGAAAAAATAAATAAACTAAAACTTGCTGTCCCGGCGTGCTTGTGCTGCTGTTTGATGAACATCTTAACGTCACTGAGCCAATGATGAATTCAACCAAAGTGGAGAAACGTCTGTCACCTTCTTGATGTGTTGAAAGCCTTTGACCTCCGTGACCCTGAGACCTGGCACATGCAGCTGCCCCGTTCCATCAGGATTGATCTTGATGTCCAATTTCTCTCCATCCTTGCTTAGCAGATCTCTGTGGACCAAAACAATACACAGGCGACCACTGTAGGCTTGTGTTCCAGCCAAACGAAAGGCATTTTTCACAGGAGGGTGCCTTTACCTCAGCAGCTCGTTGTAGATCTCCACAGAGCTGACGTTCACGGTGTAAGACCACATGTCCTTGCGCTCCTCTATTTCATTGAAGAGGTGCTTCAGAGCCCGCTGGTTGATGCCAGGATTCTCAACTGAGCCCTGGAAATCAAGCCCCCCCAAAAAAGAGGGTTCAGCCATTCATTCAGGAATTGCTTTAAACTACTGAATACATGGAGATGTAGCTTAATGTCTGCAGAGTACCTCCATGGTGTAAGTCTTCCCAGAGCCTGTCTGTCCATAGGCGAATATGCACACGTGATAGCCATCGATGCAGGAGGTCACAAGTGGCCCAATCTCTTGAAAAACCTTAATTGAATAAGATAGTGACAGAGAGAGAAAAACAAGTTATGTGCGGATTATATACATCTCCTTCTAGATGCTTATAATAAATTAAATTAAAAAGTAAATTAAAGTTTAAAATAACTATAAACAATTTGGCAGGATTAGGATATACATTCCAGATGATAACTCTCAGGTTGTGTGATTCTCCCCACCCAACAATGAGACTGAAGTTTCATCATTATCTCTGCAGACATTCCAACATGGGTACCTCTTCTTGCGTGGCCTGGGGATGGAAGACCTTGTCCAGTTCAAAGGCGCGAGCCTTTCCCTTGTTGATCACCGAGAGGGCTGACTCGTTGTTGGGGTCTGTGGTGACCACCACCGCCTGGCCCTCCTCCTGCTGGTCCTCCTTCAGCACGGGCTTCACACGACACAGCACGCGGATGTTACCTGGAAGTAGGGCTAGTGAGCGTTCTGTCCACAACAGGTCTGAACCCAACCATGCGGAATCCCACTAATAGGCCGTTTCCCTTTGCCCTCTTCGTCTGCTGCCATTACCTTTGAGCTCGACCAGTTGTTCGTGGTACTTCCTACGCAGCGCCACTTCCTTCCTGTATTTCTCCATAAGGTCTTTGTTGGCTTCGGACATCTCATGGATCGCTGCATTGATCTGCGATCAAGGGCACAGATGACTTATTGCTGTCTCAAAACAGAATCCATGAGAGCTGTCAGTATGTCATTAGCCATTCATGTCAGGCCTGCTGACCTGTTTCTTGGCATCGCTGATCGCCGCTCCATAAAAGTCTGAGAAGTTGCGGACCTGGCTCCTGAGGCTCGCGTAGTCGGTCTTCATGGAGCCCAGGACTGGGGGGAGGGCGGTCAGTCGCTTCTGCAGGCCTGCACCCAACAACACCGGCCCCAAAGAAACCCATTTAGTATTACATGCATTGACAGGGTCCTACCTCGTAGACACAGAACAGGTGCCAGTATGATTCATGACGTATGGTTTTTGATGCTGTGGGTTGTAACTTCAGTCAGCATTGACTTTGTTCCATGAAATCGCGGACATGGGAAGATACTAATCTAACTACTATAATAGCAGGCCTATCGCACCAGTTACTCATGTGCACATGTGCCAAGCAGCCTGCAGCTCACACACACAGCACGCGCTAACGCATACATACACCGCAAGCATGCATAAACACACCGCATACACACACCGTACACGCACGCACATGCGCACAAACATACAGGGAATGCACACACACATGCATACACACCACACGTCAAGACATAAGCAGCGACACATACACGAAAGCGAACGTACACGCACGCATGCACACAAAAACACGCACGCGCACACACCTTACGTCAAGACAAAAGCAGCGACACACTCGCCGAGCTAAGACGTTCCTGTTTTTAAAAATAACGGCTCCGCCATCGACACACGCGCAGGTAAGAACACACATGCACACACACACATTTTTTTAGGAAGAGGGATCAGGGGTGCTGCAGCACCCCGAGCACCCCTACTTCCCGTGGTACTGTGTGTGACTGTAGGCTACTGCTGCCTGTCTTGGCCAGGACACTGGAAGAGATGTTAATCTCAATGATGATTATTATTTTCAACTAACAAATAATGCATTGAGATTTTAAAGTGTCAATGCACTTTTCAGCCCTCAATAACAGTAAAAACTATTTAATAATTGATTTGCATACATAGTATACGACACTTTCCATTGAACAATTACCCCTGTTACCATAAATTGACAAATTTTATAATGTAATCAAATGCTCACACATTAGCTGCTTTCAGACACACGTGTAAATCCTGATATTCTCCTGATGGGCCGTGTGTGTGAACAACATATCCTGACATTTGTACCCTGAAAATCTCCTGAATAATACTACCCCTGAGGTAGTATTTTCTCCGTAGGAAATGAAAATTACCTTACATGTAAATGAGGAGTTGAAAGTCGGTATTTCTCACACCACTTCAGTGGGCGTGTTGATGACGGTTCTGCATGTCATTTAGTGGCCCCCCTAAATAATAATCAGCCTGTTGCCTTTTTGTTCGCTGAATGATTAAAAAATATTTAAATGTTGGCACTGCTTTTAAGAGTCATTTGTGGTGAACGAATGTTATACGTTGTAAAATGATAGGCAAAATGTTATTATATTATGCGCTCAGAGATTTGTTACTTTATCAAAATGGGTGAGTGGTTAAATACTACAGGTTAATCTGTTAACGTTAGATACAAAGATGAACCAGTCCCTCTTTAATTCTGATTCCACAGTAACTCACTGAAGAACTGCTCCTGCAGGCTGTGGAAGTGCTCTGTTGAGCAGGAGGAGGCGGCTTTCACAGCCTCCTCCTTCTTCTCCTCCAGGTGGCCGATCTCTGTCAGCAGCTCCTGCCTCAGTGCACTGATCTCCCTCTCGTACGCAGTGATCTGGGAATATCCAGGAGGCAATCCTTCATCAGTCATTTATATCTAATTTCATGCATGCATAAATGGCCCCCAACCCTGGTATCAATTAATATGATATTGATGCTTCTGATCAATTCTACCTTTTGGGCTTTTGGTTGATCCTCTTTTTTTTTTATAAAGGTAATGAAATTATGACTTGTAAGAGCTAAAGGCTAAAATACATTAATTAAGCACTAATTGAATCATTCTAAAACATAAGGAAAAATTATTGAACAGTTACAGCATACAGGTATACAAGATGTTTCAAGAACTGGAAAGATAATTTAAGTAAAAGAGATCT
Source organism: Melanogrammus aeglefinus (assembly GCA_900291075.1). NCBI lineage: Eukaryota > Metazoa > Chordata > Actinopteri > Gadiformes > Gadidae > Melanogrammus > Melanogrammus aeglefinus. The sequence continues at coordinate 173,041 of OLKM01000893.1, forward strand.
CAGTATTGGAAATCTTTTTGTCATCAATTGTCTATGTTCCACTGCCGGCACATTAATCCTATGTTCCACCGTGACAGTGTTCTCTGTCAAAAGCCGTTAACAACAACATTCAGGCCTCTCCTGGTACCTTGTGCTGCAGATTACAGCTGTATTCGTCAGACTTTCGGATCTGCTCCTCCAAGTGTTTGCATCGTTGATCCTGAATGGACAGCTTCTCAGACAGGAGCTCGTTCTTCTGCTTGGCCTTGGACAGCTGCTTCACCGAGGAGGGGGACTCCACCTCAACCGTCTGGGTTACGTACTACATTTGAACGTTTAGGTTTGATTACTTTATTGTCCATCCACACTGACTCACTTAAAAAAAACAACCAACAAGACAATGATATATAGATCAACCAGTATAGGAAAAAAGTGGTATGAGTGCAATACTGATGTTTGATTATTTTGATATTGAGGATGCTAATTGAACTGAGATTATTGCAGGTGTTTTTTCTGGCCAGAGGGACACATCCAAGGATTCATGGATAACATAAAGACACAAAAAGCTCTGGAAAGTTGGCACAAATCATGACTAACCTTAACCAAAGGCTCCTTGCCTCGCTCTCTCTCCAGCTCCAACTGAAGCTCCCTCACTCTCTCTTTGCGTTTCCTCAGCTCCTCTCCTCTCCTCCACTCGCCCTTCTCGCTCTGCCTCTCCAGGCGGGAGAGCTGCTCTGCCCGCTCCTGCAGGCTGGTCTCCAGCTGCTGGACGCGGCCGCGCAGGCTCTCGTTCTCCTGGGAGCGGATAAACATTTGTTTTAGTGTGGGTTTTTGTATCGATAATATATAGTACTTTGTAACAAAAAAAATCATAAAAATGCTGTGATGCTGCTGTACCATAAATTATAATAAAACATGGATGCATCACATCTGTAAACTCAGGTGGTGCTAGTGTGTTCGCCTCCTGAGTGTGTGTTATCACCTTCAGGAGCATGTTGCTGGACTGGGAGGGGATGGCAGACAGCTGCTGCAGGAGGCCTTGAGTCACACTCAGGCTCTGCTTCAGACTGTCGTTCTCCACCGAGAGACACAGCACTCTCTTCTCAGAGTCGGTGGCCCCCTGAGGACGTCAAACAAGGAGAATGTGTACAGATGCATATGCAATGTTAACGCGAAGCCCATTTATAAACAAACACACAGCTTTGATTCATCTTCTCTGGCGTTTGGAGACTTTACCAGAGTACTGTGGACTCAGAAAAAGAAAATGCATGGTGGCAGGTTTATTGATGACTAGCAGAGGGGGGGGGAGCCCATCCAATACTGATGGTGCTGAAGAGGGACAATAGTGTTGAGGACTCACTGAGGCAGCTCTCAGCCTGGACAGCTCTTCTTCACGCTCCTCAATGCCGCCCTTCAGATCGTCAATCTGGGAGAAAAACCAGAGGTAGGAACAATGTTGACACATTAATATGTTCATATTTAGTAGTATTTTATAGCTCAATGCATATTAGGGTTAGGGCTAATATAATAATCTGAACAATGAGGAAAAATAACACTATTATAGTGTTATTAGTGTTATATTATTATATTATGTTATTATATTCTCTACTTTGCATAAAAATACAAAATATCCACCATCATTTCAGGCATTGAAAATAAAGCAAGATCAGGGAATTAAAATATGTTTTCATTACACTATAAAAATATTATTAGAATATATATTTACAATATTATGACATCCGATTTTGGAAAGGTGGGTGTTATTGTAGGTCATTGAGAACTAGAAAATGCATTTCCTGCAGAAATTGTGGTGAGTGCTGTACTACAAAGTCAGGTTGAAAATATTTTTTAATAAAGCCACATAGATTAAGACATGAATGAATGTTCAAATGGCTTAAATCTAGTGAAGGGATTATGGACAGAGTTCAAAAGTCAAAATGGAATAAACAATGTAAACATGCACACCATTTAAAAAAATGTAAATGGTTAAAAACAAATAAATTGACGGCTGAATGAAAAGCGCAAAGCATCGCTAATAATGCAGAAATGTAAAAGGAATTTAACTGAAGAATCTGAAAGGTCAAAATGTATTGTCCTGCCCTGCTGAAAAATCTGAAAGGTAAAATGCTGAAGTAGAAGTAGTAGCTGTAGTATTCGCTGAAGTAGTAGCTGCACAAAGGATATGCCTTATGAAAGGTATGGTATGGATTGACGCTGCCTGAACGTCGTAAAAAGTAGTCCAATTGAGAAAGAAAAACTGCCCAATATGGCAAGACTGCCAGCACGTCCTCGTGCTTTAACCTCAGCGTAAATCAATGAGACCAACTGAAAACAAGCCGACATGGAACTTAAACGGGGATTTTTCAAAAAACGTATAAAGGTAATCGCAATTCTGTTTTCAGATTATTAAAGGTTGGGTATGGAATTCTCTTTTTTGGCCATTTTTGCAAAATTACTTGCAATCCTTATCATAACCCACTTACAGCCACTGAGTTAGAAGTACTGACATGAAAATTAAACAAGTCAATCATCTGTGGAACGAGCAGGGCTCGAAAAACTCCAGCCAATGATTTCCAGACCCACCAAGTGGCATTGGACAGTAAGAACGTCAATCAAACGGTCGTACTGCACTCCCCCTCCCCCGCTCCCCGCGCGTGACCCCTTCATGCACGTACTCAAAGCTCGTGACCCAGAGCAAGCTTCTGTTTGTTGTTATCCTGCGGTAGCTACTGGAGCTAGCTAACTAGCTAATGCCTCGCTCTCACCATCTGTGTTCGCGCTCGTGCATGATTGCGCGTCCATGTGCTTGTAATGGGTGGAGTTGGGTGGTGTTGTATTGTTAGTGCCAGTGATCAAAGTCAAAACTGGGAAAATCTCCAGCATAGAAAACTGCAGGCCAATTGCTCTGGCTAGCATACTGTCTAAAGTTTTAGAAATAATTATTTTAGATAGGCTTAGTGAGCATGTGGAAACCACTGACAACCAGTTTGGTTTTAAAAGTAAACTTGGAACAGATCATAGTATATATGCACTTAAAGAAGTCCTAAGTAAATACAGACGACAGAACTATGTTTATGTGCTTTTTAGAAGCATCAAAAGCATTTGACAGGAGTAACCATGGTAAATTGTTTGTTTGAGCGAGGGGTTCCACCTTACCTGATAAGGACAGTTCTGGTTCACACAACAAACCATGCAAATTAGATGGGGCAGTAGTTTATCTGCACCCTTTCAAGTTACTAATGGGGTGAGACAGGGTGGCATCTTGTCACCTGTCTTCTTCAATGTCTATATGGATGATCTTTCTAAGAAGCTTAAAGAGTGTAAGACTGGATGTATGGTGGGAGAGAGTCTTATCAACCACCTCATCTACGCTGATGATTTGGTCATCATGTCTCCATATAGTGCTGGGCTACAGCAACTGCTTAAAGTTCGCTCTAGCTACGAAGTTCAATATGACATCAGGTTCAATCCTAAAAAGAGCGTGATTATGATTGCTAAAACTAAGCAGGATAAGAATCAAAAGTTTCCCTCATTCTTACTTTATGATTGTACTCTAGAGGTGGTTAAGAAGGTAAGGTATTTAGGTCACATCATCACTGATGATCTGTGTGATGATGATAATGTCCAGTGCTATAAGCTTTATGCACAGGCCAATATGTTGGCACGCAAATTCCATATGTGCATGGAAGATGTTAAAGTAAGTCTCTTCAGAGCCTACTGTACTCCATTTTACACAGCTCACCTCTGGTGTGAATATAGAACAGCAAAACTGAAGAAGCTACAGGTAGCGTATAATGATTTGTTTAGGATCCTCCTTAAGCATCCAAGATGGACAAGTGCCAGCTCTTTGTTTGTGACTAGTAATGTATGTGTCGACTTCTAGAGTCAAATTTACGTGTCGACTTCTAGAGTCAAAAAACCAACTAATAATTGCACTGACTAACACTAAACAGAGTGATAAAAGGTACTCCTCTGGGTTGTGGAAACATTGGAATCGATGCTTGTATGTATTTTAATTTGTGTTGACCTCGTATTTGTATTGTCATGTATTTGTATTGTCTTTTAAATGGAACTTTGAGTCTGGAATAAAGTATTCATATAAAATATTTTTTTAAAAAGCGCGCGATTCCAAGCTATTCTGAACATTTTAAAATTTAAAAAGGAAGGAGATAGGTCCCAAAGTTTGTAGAGAATGATAAAGAGGAAAGGAAGAAAGAAAAAATAAAACTTATGAAGAACAATAGTTGAGCGCTGCATGCAGCACTCGCCTAATGAGGATATTGACAACATGTCACCCACCTGCTGCTGGAAGGCCAGGATGCGTGAGTTCCTGTCCTGCTCCTTGTCCTCCAGCTGGGAGTGCATCAGACGCAGCTCTCCCCTCAGCCTGCTCCTCTCCCCCTGGAGTCCATACAGAGACTCCACCAGGCTTTGGACCCCCGCAAGACCCCCTGAAGAAATGCTGCTCTCATCTGGGGAGGAATCCACCACAACATCCTAGTTTGTATCATCACCAGCATCATCCTCGTTATCATCAACATCATTGACACCTTCATTCTTACCCTGGCAACCCCGATCTATACTGCTGGCCCTCATCAGTCAGCAGGGATATCATGGCAGCATGGTATCAACCTAGATCCACCTAAACATAGTGGGCATGGTATCAACCTAGATCCACCTGGAACTAGACCTAGTGGGCATGGTCTCTGCTCCAAACCACTGAAGTAAACATCTTCCCTTTAGGGGGTAAGGTGGGGGGGAGGTGTAGCTTCACCCATTCTTCAGGATGGAAGTGGTTGGCCACAATTTATATTTAGGAGAGGAAATGATTTGCTACCCTACCAATCATATTGCATATGAATCTTAGATGACTTGGCAACCCTCTCAATTTGATCGGAATCAGTTTCCTCTCCTCTGATTTACCGGGCTCTGTCACTATTGGATGGTCTACAAAAGGCTTTATGTTAATCTCATCCACAGAAAATGTCAGGTTTGCATTGTCTACGCGGTGCAGGAGGGAAGCAGACAGGGAATAGAAGGAGAAGCTGGCTTGTGAGCTGGAGGGGAGGATGCTTCTTTTTCTGTGTCATGGCCAGAGATGAAAAACATGTTTGCAGGAGAATGTGGTAGGGAAATCAGCATCCATAATCATACAAATCACGACTTATTGCACAAGATAAAGTAAAACATAATGTTATTGATAGAATCTAGAAGATATATTGAGATAATTCTACTCAACAAAGCAAAAAATAGATCCGAGGCAGCTAAATGTTCTCAATGCTGACCAGATACTCCCTGCATCGTGATTAAATCCCAAAGACATATTGCAGTAAACAACCACAGCATTCCATACTCTTACCTCCGTAACACCAGGACGTGCAACTAGGGCTATTAATAGTGCGACATTAGTGCACGTGTCATGGCCGCTGTGCCAGAGCTTGTAAGTGCAAAGCTAGGGGAACAAAGCAGCCCACTGGTGGATGTTTTATTTATGGTCAACTGAGCACCTCTCAACTATCTTTATCTTACTCACATGGATGAGAAACAGTACGGCCTTCACTTGATCGACAAGCAAACAATCAACTACCTGCTTACCTGGAAAGCATGCAGCATTTATATTGGCTAATGGATGTCATGTCACTGTATCTGTTGTTCAAAGGCGGAAAATGGGCAAGTCCCCCAACATCTAAGGCTCCAGAGGACGACAAAAGCGTCCTTCAATAGATTGGTTTGGTCAATTGAAATGGTGAGTTGACTTAGAGCAGCAGCCCTATGAATCAGTCTGGTTCAGGCAAATAATTCCAGGGCTGTGATGACCCTTCAATGATTTGCTTCTCTCTTTCCAAACCCAATGCAGAAACAACAAATCAAACCAGTTAGAAACTACAAGCTTTGGTTTGGATTCTGAATGTAGGCTACAATTTCAATAGATTTAAAATGCTATAAAATACTGTATGTAAAAAATACAGTGCTTTATCTGCATGGATTTCCTGAACAGAAGCACATATTTTTCCTTCCTCTGGCTCCCCCTCAATGTCCTCTTTTACTACTCATAGTGTGTATTCTCTCATCCTCAACGAAGCATCACCAACAGCTTCATGGTACATAAACTCTCTGTGAGCCTTTACTATTCTGTAGCCTTCCCCCATTTCGCAACACACACCCTTCCTCCCATCTCCTTCCTAAATGGTCACACACATAACCTCAAGCTCTTATCTCTCTTCTTTCTCCCTCCTTTCTCCACTCACCCTCCGAGGGGGTCAGGGGGCTTAGTGTGTGTGGCTGGCTGACGGCCTCCTCCAGGCTACAAATGATGCTGTTCTTGTCGTTGAGGCGCTCGCGGTAGGAGGCTCGCAGAACCTTCATCTGCCGGCGGTGATGGACCCGGTGCCTTTTCAGCTGAACCCGGTACTGGTCGACCTGCTGCTGGAGCTGCTGGAAGTGGGAGTACTGCTCCAGGAAGCTCATCAGGTGGGACATGACCGCCACAAGGGGAGACTCTGCCATCTGGGCGGGGGAGGGTAGACCATATTTAATAAATACACATTCCCTCGGCTGTGAAACTCAACCAGATTTTTTGCGGGTTTTGTTTATTCATGCATGACTATTGTTGTGTTGGGAGTCACAGTGACATTGATTGTTTCTACTGGCTTGACACCTTTGCTGTTGTGTCGACTTGCACTTGTGACATCCTCCTCTTCTCAGACTCTTGCTTGAAAGACATAAAGGCAGCAAGAGGAGTGCATGCTGGGATGTCTAGAGCAGCTTCCTCATCGTCTTCACTTGGAGACAGCCGATCGCTGTCGCTGCCTGAGTAGAAAATATGACATTTTCATAATCTATGCCAGGAATTTTAAAGTGTTTAAATTATATTTTACCAGACAGATTTACCATACTAATTCGGAGAGTAAATACAACAGTAGTGGAGCACTCACTGGAATCGCTAAGCCTAGCACAAGCCTGTTTCTTCTTCTTGGGGGCGTGGCCATCTCTCCTACTGACTGTTGCCATGGAAACATGTGCTGGCTCCTGCTCATGGCATGAGCGCGAGACAGTGATACATGATGAAAATATTTGCCTTCACACTGAAAATCCCACAACACAGCAGAAACACACAGCACACACATGCAGCAATACCCAATCCAATATTGTTACATGAATGCATGATAAATACAGGCTGCCTCTTTAAAGACCATTTTGTTTTTAAATTACAGGTACATAGAAATAAAAATGAATGGAATTGGAGCTCCCACTCTAAACAAGAACCCCAGACACAAGACATGTTAAATGTGTCTACACTTACCTCTAAGGCACCTTCCTCCTCCTCCTCCTCATCCTCCTTCTTGAATACCGTGTAGAAGATGTACACTAACAGGGAGTAGAAGGCATACATTCTCTACAAGCTGTCCCGGAGTCGCTGTCGATGACCAACCTCCTGAACCAGAACAATGACAGTCTCACCACTACCGGCACTGCACAGATAGAGGCAGGACAATCTTTTTTGCGATAGTTACTGCGCTGAAATAAGAACTATGGTATGGTGTGACTAATACCATCAGATTTTATTTTCTGATCTAACCGTCTCTCTACGACCAAAGGTTACCCTTCAAATATATCCGAGGAATACATCAACCAGTCTGTCAATGTGTCCTTCATATCCCTGTGTGTCTATGTTGCCTCCAACGTGCATCCTTCCACCTCCGAGCCCCAACGGAGATCCCCACGGTCTATTCTCCTCCTCCTCCCCTGCACGCTCACTGGATCTACAGGCTCCAGATTGCACTGGGCATGCTCAGTGGCCGATTCCTGTTCCTCTGCAGTGGCGGTGAAGCCTCAGTGAACAGTGAATCCCAGCAACAACAGCAGGTTTGGTCAGAGGGGTGAACCTGCTTCAGATTAGAGCCAAAAGGCTATATATTTATTTAACAGATATTCATGATTATAAGGAGAAACATACAAGAGCAAGATGGATTTAGGCCAAGATCATTTGAATACCATAGACACATACGTAGCGTTGATTACACAAGCTGCAAAGATGTATGCAAGAATGACAAATTCATTTATTAAAAGATCATCATTCGTGCTTCAACAGACACTACAGGTTTCATCTATATTGTTAACAAAATAGCATTACATTTTTTGTTTTATTTCATGAATAACAGCACAACTTACATTAAGGAGAGTTAGCCAAGTGCTTAGGTTTGTGTATGTTGCTGTTCAGAGATGGGCAGAGATATCAGCGCTTGTATACTGTAGAGTAGTGAGGCACGTACACATAGAACTGATCCCCAAGATCTGTGTTTTCTCAACTGAAATGCAAGGATGAATATAAATATATATTGTATTTGAACCTGAGAGTTACATTCTGACTGTATTGACATTGTGAAAGAAACCAACATCAAGAGAAACAGCTTTATTGAGTTTGTCAGTGGTCATCTGCCGCTAAAGTGACTTCTCAAATCATACCAAGGCATGTTGTTTTGAGTGCTTTGGTCCTAAATAAACAGAACACGTATACATAAAGGAGTATGTAGTATGTGACCAGAATCCTCTTTTGGCATAAAGTTATCTGTAACAGTTGGGAAGTTGTTAAAGTGTAATGTAAACGTAAATGGCATAAAGTGTATTGCACTTCTTTGAGATGCAACACTTCTTTTCATAAACTCCTCTGGTGACAGAATAGCTGACATCCAGTCCTACTGTACTGGGGAGATTTGGTTTTAGGGGGCAATATGAGCTTTCTGACCCTGAGATACTTACAAGTTAGTTACATAACAGTTAGACAAATCAGAAATGTTAACTTTGTTTCCTTGGAGCTCTAAACATGTACTCATGTAATCTCCAGGTAACAGTGATGATAGATTGTGTGGATTTATCAGATGATTCCGAGTCAGTCCCAGGTCCTCACCTCCAGCAGGAAACGGTCTAGGCCTCGCCTGGTGGCCCAGCACCCTAACGATAATGATCCTTTTAAAATCAACTTAACCAGTCCCTCACTGGCCACTGGGGAGAGGAGAGGACTCAGAAACTGGACTCCAACTCTGAGGCCCACCAGCGAGGGGAGGCTGAGGGCCAAACTGCCAATGGTCCCCCACCCATTACTAGAAAACAGACACACAGTCATACTGCAGGAAAGTGACGAGAGGCCCAGGCAGTGAGTCATCAAATTGAGTGTATCTGCTGACAGACAATCACTGAGTCCGAGGAAAAGACAGGAGCCACACAACAAAATGTGGGCCGTGTTGCAGTCTTCGCTGAGCCATAAGAAGTCAAAAGCAATCAGGGAGGACACCAGAATCTCACTGGCCCACTCCATCTCGTGTTGGAGGTAGGCCAGATGCACGCAGAATGGACTCAGGGTGCATTGTATTGCAGAGAACCCAAGGAGAAAGAAAGCTACGGATGGCGCTCTGTGGTCCTGAAGGGAGAGATAATAGCCATTACTTACTGGAATGTCAGTTGATGGTTAAATGTCCCATGGCATGCTACTTTAGGGATGCTTTAATATAGATATTAGTAGGCCCCAAACCCAATATTTGAAGACGTTCCCGAAATTCAGCCGTGGTGCAGAATTACAGTCACTACGAGGCAGTTGCGCATTGAGCTTTCCCCAAACGTGCCGTTTCGGTGTCTGTAGCTTTAATGCAAATGAGGAGGAGAGGCGGGTCAAGGAGGAGGGCGGGGGCGTGGCCCTGAGCAACTTGCTGCCACAATGCGCTCTGTTTACAGTGGATGTATCGCAATGGCGAGGCGCACACAGCCTTTGGCCGTGTTCTGTAAATATTCTAGAAAACTCTGGGTGCTCCGGCGGGAGTCCTGGGCCTCGTTTCCCTGATAACGATGGAACGATCATTCTCACGATGGATCTTGCGCACCATCGTGAATTTCTTTGCAGCGTTTCCCGAAACTCCTCTTAACATGAATCCGCACTCACAACGTTCGTAGGATTGTAACCGTCTATTAACACGGTGCTGAAATGGTTATAATATCGCATGGAGTCTTGACCTCTTTAGAATAATTTGTAATATTGCATAGGCCTCCCAGATGTTTTAAATTTTTTATGAATGAAGACACCCGCATACAATAATGAGTTCACGTCTGAGTGTAGACTACAAAGTACAAACACGATTAACAATGGTCAGGGATGTTCGTTACTCTCTAGACACGGTCCAATAAATAGTGAACTTCATCACAGCCTCACTGAAGCGCCTACAGTGCTTAATGCAAACAATCGCAACAAAAAACGACTGCAGAAATTATCGGACACCCGCTGGTCTCAGCTTGATGCATGTCTACACTACAGTAGCCTATGTCTTAGTCATTGATCAATGAGGTCATTTTAACCACGATGGTTGAATTAAAATCAGAGGGAGACAGCAAGTGCCTCTCACACAAGAGCAATGGAATCATTTGATTTTATTATATGCCGTGACGTGGCGTTTGATGGTACAATACGGCTGCGCATGTATTTTTGGAATTTTAAATTGCTGCAATATAATATGTTGTTGACCTCTAACATGTCTATCTTTGCTGTTTAAATCTAACAGTAGTCTATGAGCAATATATCGGCGGTAACCAACACTGTTTTTGGTTGCGAAATTGCTCAAGCTGGGCATGGCATTGGTTGTTTTACTAAAACGCCTCGAACGTCCGCTGGTGAAGCCACTGAGGCTAACGATGCTCTTAGCACCCTACGAGTACCCCTGGAGTCCTCGTTAGCTACGTGCGTTTTCACGACGTTCTTTACCAACGATTATAATTTCGGGAAACGGTGTGAAAACTGTATGATGCTCGTACGACGCACTTCACAATTACGATGCTTTCGGAAACTGGGCCCTGGAGTCCTCGTTAGCTACGAGCGTTTTCACGACGTTCGTTATCAACGATTCTTTCGGGAAACGGTGTGAAAACTGTACGATGCTCCTCACGTCCCATTTAGGCTAACGATGCTTCCGGGAAACGGGGCCCTGGAGCTCTATATCTAAATAATATCATATTATACATAGATAGGCTTATCTAGGCCTATATCAAATAATAGATATTATTATTATAGACTCACTGAACCACAAGATGGAGGAGAAAGGGATTGTTGACCGCGGTTGTCTCCCGCCGGAGCCTCGCTGCCGAGGGACCACCACCTCGGCAGCGGTCAGGGTTTAGGCACCCCCGCCTCCTGCAGTGGGCAGCGCCGAGGCGGTGATCCCTCGGCAGCGGGAAGTAGGGCTCAAGCGGGAGACATTCGCCGGGCAACAACCCCTTTCTCCACCATGTCGTGGTTCATGTACTTCATGGAGTCTTAGGTAGGCTAGGGGAACTCATATTAATGTTAGAAAACCTCAGAAAGTGCCATTCCATCCCATGGCATTTCATGCATGGATCTTTAATATGTATATACACACAGAATGTAGATGGACTCCTACCTTGAAGAGCTGATGAGAGGAGAACAAGGCAATGGCACACAGAACGATGTTTGAACAGACAGACCACGCATCTACAGCGGTGGCCATTGAGGATAACAGCAGACAGGGATGAGTACTAGGACTAATGACGGCATGGACGGTAGAACTAACGTTAGCAGACCAATTCAAACTGTTTGACGTTTATTCAGTTGTTGCAAACCATAAACTTGTGTATGTACTAACTTAGATTTGGAATATTTCCTCTTATGCCAGAATTTGAGTAATGTGGTGAACTTCAGCCTGCAGACCTGCGGTTTGTTGTGATCTGGAGAGCACAGTGCGCACGCTCACTGAGTACAGTGCGCACGCTCACTGAGTACAGTGCGCATGCTCGGGAGTTCAAACAGCATGGCGGCGCACTGCTTGACAACAATAACAGAACAATGGATACGAGATAAACTATACTTAAAACATCCTTATCTGGGTAATAAGTCAACGAAATAATAATGACTAGTGTTTCAAAATACATATGTAATACTTGCATTGACATTTAAATAGCAATGTTTAAAGTCACATCTGTGTCACTCATTTAGGTATCTTAAAGTCTTCCCCGAGCCGAATATATATGATTCCAAACTAAACATGGTTAAATGATGCACAACTAGCCGGTGTCTTATGTCAACAGGGGACGTCAGATCACTGAGGCTTCCAGGAACATACGAAGAAAAGATCCGAAATCTGGGGGATGCATTGACCAACTTTATCCGTCTGAAGAGCCTCGACCTCTCCTACAACGCTCTGGTGTCAGTGGAGGTACGTCTGTCCGCCTGCCTCGACCTCTCCTACAACGCTCTGGTGTCAGTGGAACTAAATCAATTTTCGACAAAGTGTTGTGTGAGCTTTATTCGAGAGCCACTGCACATTCATCAGCAGTTGCTATATTTATCCTCCTAGGGGTTGCAACACTTGAAGATGCTAGAAAGGCTGAATCTTTACTACAACCGCATACCCACCAAGGAGGAAGTTAAGTCCTCTGTAAGCTGCCAGCATTAAAGGAGTTGGACCTCAGACTCAACCCTTTGACCAGGAGGGATCCAAATTATCGCCTGTCTCTGATCCATGCCATGTCCAGCTTGCGGAAACTGGGTAAGTGACAGTTTTCTCCCCCAAAGAGTTTGTATCCTCTTGTCATATCTCCAACTGACCTGGCTCAGTCGCTTTTCCTCTATTTTAGACGATTGTCCAGTCAGAGATACTGAGCGTAAAGTGGCCATCATGCAGTTCCCTTCTGGCTGTGGGCCTCCACAGGACCCACACTGCCCAGATGAGTGTCCTCACCTGGACACTGAGCAGAGGTAAGACTGTTTCTTTGTCAGCTCCTTATCAACGACATATAGCCTGAAAAAGGTATTGATATAAAAAAGATGTATACATAGTAGGCTTGGGCAGTATTCGGATTCCGTTTGTCTAGCAGTGTCTATCTGCCCAGGAGACAATCAGCAGCACCACTCTCTATAGTGGTGCAATATATCTATAAAGAGGCCAATTACATATTAGACACAGCATTGTAGGCGAGACCAGGGGTTCTCAAACCTTTTCTACTAGTGTACCCCATCTAAGATACATTTTCAGCTGAGTACAGCACAAAACATTTTTTGCAGGGTGCAAAATTTAGTTAGAAACAAAATAAGCTACAAAAGAAGCTTATTTTATCATGAATGGATTTATCCTACCACCGAGGCTCCTCGTGAACTTATCCAAAGCTATAACCTGCAAATAGATGTTTTTACATAGATGGAAGAAATTGGGTAAAACAAACAATTAAGAAAACATAAAGAGCAATTTACGGTTTAAGGACAAATCCGGTGTAAAAATGATCTGGGATATGTTTAGTATGATAACGAGTTGGAATGTTCATTTGGGAGCAAAAAAGCACGTTTAGATGTATTCTTAAGTTGGCTGCTTTTTAGCTGATTCTACCAAAACTTGGAACGATGGGGGCATGTGTTATGGTAAAAACTAAATTGTTATTCTAAACCACTTAAAAGGTTAGAAGTAGCCCGACTCTTCTTTGGTAGTGTAAAAAGGGTCTTAACATATAAAACTAGGCATTGATAACTTTGTAAGTGTACAGATTGTTTATTAAAAAGGACATTTTATACACACAATACCATCAGTAGTTCACCCGTCGACGCCATCTTGTCTTTAAGACTCGATAAGTAGATTGACAAACACAGAGCTTGTGACATCCGTGAACAACCATTTTACACCGGATTGTCCTTTAACATATAAAACGAGGCATTGATAACTTTGTAAGTAGGTGACACAGAGAACACAGAGCTTGTGACATCCGTGAACAACACACAAGCTCTGGTTTCGCCAATCTACTTATCGAGTCTTAGAGACAAGATGGGGTCAACGGGTGAACTACTGATGGTATTGTGTGTATAAATTGTCCTTTTTAATAAACAATCTGTACACTTACAAAGTTATCAATGCCTCGTTTTATGTGTTAAGACCCTTTATTATACTACCAAAGAAGTGTCAGGCTACTTCTAGACTTGTAAGTGGTTTAAAATAGAGATTTAGTTTTTACCATGAGACATGCCCCTTTCGTTCCAAGTTTATAGCGTTTTGGTAGAATCAGCTAAAAACAGCCTACATAAGAATGCGTCTATATGTGCTTTTTTGCTCCCAAACGAACATTCCAACTTGTTATCATGCTAAACATATCCCAGATCATTTTTCACCAGATTTCTCCCATTAATTCATTACAGCTTTCTGCTCTAGTTGTAAAGCGCTGCATGCCGTTGTGTTTGTTGATTGCAGAAGCAGAAACCAAAGAGTGTCGTCTGTTGAACGCTTAACAAAGAGGCTTTTTGATGTCCCTGATGATATTGTGATGAACTTTGTTGCGAGTAATGTTGGTCAAAGTAACACACAATCTCCGTCTTGCTCTTCCCACGAGAATTTGGAGTCTCTTCCTTATCTAAAACAAGGTAAAAATAAAAAGTATACATATAACAAATACAAATACTACAAATAATATTATTCTTATAAAATCAAATGTTGTTTGAATGGAGCCTTACTGGGGAAGCCCTAGTTAAATTTGACATTTATTTTTGTTTTCCGTTCCAGAAACTGAGGAAGGAAGAGTAAAAAACATTTCTGACTCTTTTAAGACATCCCCTCAGGTGAACCTCCTATATAAAGCTTTCATAGATAAAGCTTTGATATATAAATCTTAGATATTAAGATAAGAGTCAAGGTGAAACATTATTATTTTATTAACTTATCATTTGTTTCTAGGAAATGGGTAAATCCATCCTGAGATTCAACAAGACCAAATTTGGTAAGCCTGCAAACCAAACATAGATCCCTTAATATATCTTTGATGGTAATATCTGATTGTCAGTCATGAGACATTGTGCAATAACTGAGTTCAGTTAGCTTGTATGTTTTTGTTTTTTCTCATTCATATTTCAGGATTTGTTTCTTTTTCGTATGTCCTAAAAAAAAATCCTTAACCAACAAGCAGTTAGTTGTAGAAATAAACCTTATGCCCACATGATGAAGACAAAGACCAGTGATCATTTTGCTTTTTCCTGTCTGATCGTTTTAAATAAAATCGAATTGTTCTACATTGATATTGAAAAAATAAAACTCATGGAGAATGTCCTCCTTATTTTCTAAGTAACAGAAAAACCGAGGGTGTCGTTTGGCCCCATCGTAGAGAAGATGTGCAGATCTTTCACTGGAAGAGCAAAGCACAAGGAGAACACGAGACAAATGAGACTCCAAGCCAAAGGCCATTTCACCCCGAACCCCAGCCAGAAGCGTACGCCATTCTCTTCATGTTATCATACAACAATCAGAAATCATTTCATTTTGATGACGCTTGGTTTTCTATCTCCTCCGTTGTGTCTACGATCTAGCTCAGCGCTGTAGTTCTCCATTACACAACCTTCAGACTCCCAGCCCGCCGAGGTCAGGATTCCATCTCTCTGACCAATCAAACCCCATCCTGCACCCGGCAAGAAGATCCTACTGTGGCCTCAGCAGAACAGCAGGGGGCACCGCTGCCTCTCCACAGAACGCTGACCAGCACAAAAGGGTAAGTGTCCTTGATATGTATCAATTAATGGTCATACATTAATAACAATTCCGCCAATTAAATTAGAAAATATGTTATCGTTTTTGGCCCCTTTGTTAATTTGTATTAAACATACAACTCTTTCTCCCAGGGTAGCTACAGGAAGCCACTGGAAATGCTTCTTAACCTTGTGGACAACCACTGGGCAGGGGAGAGGTCGCTTCATCAAAACAGCAACTTCCTGTGTGAGTGAGAACCATGGCGTATCCCTCTACCATCTTCAGTTTCAAACATAAATATAAAGGCAAGGGGTGATTAACGGGGTCCGAGTAAAATGAAAAGTCAAGAACACACAAATGGAATATATATAAATATGACATAATTATGAAGGAAAGATGTTGATGTTTGTTCCTAACTGTCTAATCGGGATTCAAACTCTCAAACTAATGATCACCAGTACAGGGCATTATCCCATTGAGCCACTGACAAACCTGAAACGTCGCCTCATTCACATGTTGAAAATTTCTATTGATAATCGCACAAAATCCAGGAAAACTCCAAGCAAACATTTCTAAAATGAATTAAGGGCTTTTTTCAAAGCAAATACCTGAAAAATCTTTGAAAATCTGGGGAAATTAAACATTTGTTGTCAAGAGCACTAATGGAAGAAATATTAATGTGACAGAGTTCATTATGAAGGAAAATTGGTTAACGAAGAAGTTCTCCTTAATGCCGTACAGTATCTTGGCAGTCTGATTCTTGGAAATTCATTCAACAGTCCCCTAGCCGGACTGTTAAATGCCTGTTAAATTTCAGGTGCTGTTCAATGTTGTGTTTCTTAAATGAGTGGCAACGACAGAATGCCATGTTCAGCTTGTTCATAATGCTCTAATCGGGATTCGAACACTCAACCTCAGGATCACCAGTACAAGGCATTATCCCATTGAGCCACTGACACTCCTAAACTCCATGAAGCCTCATTCACATGGTGAAAATGTCGATTGATACTCACACAACATCAAGAAAACTCCAAGCACACATTTCACAAGAGAATTAAGGGCTTTCTTAAAAGAGTATACATCTGAAAATTTGCACTGTTAATGGTATCCAACTAATGATAGCCTTATGGTAGTTATACAATAACAAAATGGTCATATAGGCAAAATGGGTTGAGTCTGTGGAGGTTTGTGGGAAAGTAAACATTTTTAGAGCAGAAGACCAGGGCGAAAAAGATGCATCTGATTTTAGAGATTAATATGATGAAAGGATTTTGAGTCCAGGTCAATCTGGTAAGGAGTAATAAGGCTAGTTCATAATTATTTTAAATAGTGCCACCTTTGGGTGCAGTATCACAATTTGGGTTTATGGGTAGTGGGGGGTATTGGTATCCACCTAATAATAGTCTTATGGTTTTTTTATACAAAAACAAAATGGTCATATAAGAAAAATGGGCTAACTGCTCCAAATTTATTGGCCAATATTTCTCAAATGGAAATAAATAAAACAAATTCTGTTTGATGATTTTGGTGAATTTTTGATCATTTTTGTTGCCTGTGAATCTTTTTATCATGTTTGGCTTTAATATGAAATTGTGGGAAAAGCAATTTTAGACGGGGGTTTTATAGATGCATCTGATTCTAGAGTCCAAGTCTAATTTTGAGTCCAAGTCAATCTGGTGAGGAGAAATAAGCCTAATTCATGATTTTTTTTACAATAGCACCACCTTTGGGTGCAGTACAACAAATTTGGGTTTATGGGTAGTGGGGGTTATTGGTAACCATACCTGAAAATTCCAAGAGTTTTCGACTTACGGTATAGGCTGCAGTATGACTTTTACAGAATTTGAGGGGAAAGAAAAAAACGTTACAGAAACAATAGGGGACCAAGCAGCTTTGCTGCTCGGACCCCTAATAAAACAAACAAACGACTTTTTATTCCAGCACAGGCAGTCCAGATCCTCTCCATGATGGAGGACGATCTCTCGGTCCGGGAAGCAGAGGTGACGACCTTGAGGTGGGATGTGGCCACACTACGCCATGGGGCGGAGTTACGAGAGGAAGAGCATCGGCTGGAAGTCCTGGGGCTTTCGTCTCAAGCGGAGGAGACTCAGGGGGCCGTGGTAAGAAACATGGCCTCTCTAGGTCATACTTGACCACAACACACCCTCTGCTTGGCTGACATGTTGAGGATCTGCTGGTCTGATGGAGTGTAGGCCGGGCTCCAGGAGCAGCTGAGGCTGGTTCTGGAGGAGAACGTGGTCTTACAGAAGCAGATGATCAGACTGGAGCAGCAGTACCTCAAGTCTCTGATGAAGATTTCACCAATCGATCAGATAAAAGGTATAGGGGAAAAAACACATGTATATTATAAGATGATTTTTAACATCAAGTCTTTTTACTTTTTTGAATCCACCCAAGAGGTCCATCATTTTGGGCCTATTTTTGCACAACTTTAGCGATTTGTTTGTTTGCAGGAAATAAATCCCATACCCCAAAATCATTGAGTCTCAAACTGACGTCCATCTGCAACTCTTTCCTTCTTGTTTCTGTCCTGGTCTGTCTGTCTGTGCACAGAGGCTCAGACGGAGGTGGAGGAGCTGAGAAGGGAGATCGAGGGGCTGAGGGAGAAGGTCCGAGAGACGGAGCGCGTCAACGAGTTGACCAGCATGCTGCAGGAGAGCCACAGGTGAAAGAGGGACACGACGCCACAACCTTTATCTCAGACATTAGATAAGATTAAATTGGATTATAAACAACAAGAACACAGAGGTTGCACCGTACTTGCATTAAGAACCTTGATCGAGAATGCTGTTTAACGCTGATAACAGTGCCACCTCTTCTGCCAAAGAGCTGACTCACATGTACTCACTGGACAGAATCTCTCACTTTGTCATGTTCCATACCCCACAGGTCGCTGGTGGTCACCAACCAGAGGTTACTGGGGGAACTGAACAGCAGTTTGCAACATGGATGATGAGATGGACAAATCAAAACGTCTGGCAGAAAGGAAAACAAGACTACGTGATTATTGAACGTTTGATAGATCCATGTGGATCCATATTGAAGCGTTCATGATATTTAATATTGCTGTATAGTATTAATTTACACCAATAACTGTTATCTTTAATAAAGTTCAGAATGTCATTGTTTTACGTATTTTACTGAAACTATATATGAAACAGAGCCTGGCATCGCCAGACCAAAACACAAATGTGTGTTTTCTGGAAGCTCTCAGTTTATTTTGATTTCCACTTGGTTTAAAAGGTTGAGATTGGCCCGACCCGGATCGGGTCTGCTGGGAATCAGTCTGAAAAGAAGGGTTGCCAGAGGCATATGTCAGAGCAAAAAATACGAGCTTGCAGATTGGTCTGGTTCTTTGGCCAATGTATGATTTGTAAAATATGAATTCAACATTGTTCAGATCTTCCCTGATTTTCTAGTCGTTTAAGAGCATTGTTTTCACACAGTAATTTGCATAATTACGTATGCGTATGTCAAGCGTGTTAAATGTGTAGAGGCGGTACTGGATAGGAGACTGGGTAGGCTAGGGTGTATTTCAGATAACTGGAGAGATGTGTGTCCGCCTGCCCAATAGAGTTTGGGTCGGTCAGACTGCACCTACAGCTCTATGTTTAGCTTGCTGCCGGGGTTGGAAAGTAACACCAAGTAACACAACCCAGCGCTCCTTGATGTTAGAGAGGGTGATTTAGTGTATGGGGGTGATATTTATCTTTTTCTGCAATCCGTTCCTTATATGTTCCATATAGTAACTTGATGAATATTCAGGTGAGAATGGCTGAAACGCACTCATGGAATGATGTTACATTTTAAGTTGAAGTTGAATCAACAAACATCCACCACCACATGCTCTAGCATGTTTTGTTTTTTTTATTTTCCAATAATTCACTACAAATCATATCAACGAGTTGTAAAGAGAGAGACCGACGTGTAGCATGCACCAGGACACAATAGTTAACATTAATATAAGACATTATTGTTGGTCCTTTGTGTAAAAGGTGCACTGTATTTGGCATGAAGCATACATCACAGATTGGACCAGAGATACTAAAGCTAATACTTACAGAAAACACTTCAACAACAATGGTACACCACTATGTTGAAAAAATAGAGAAAAGGCTAGGAAAAAAAGTCATTTTTTCTTTTTCCCTTTCCATTTTGAATAAACACTATCTGATTTTGTTCAATATAGTTCAATGTTCACCATTTATTCTACACTTTTGTTTTCTAATGAAGATAATGTCTTCACATTGGTTACAGGATTTAAATGTTAAATGACAGAAACATACATATTTTTCATGAATCTATGCGCTTCAGAACCAGATGCAGTATACATGTTCCAGCGCTTAAAGAGGAAATATAGGAAACCCGTGTTTTAAATAAAGACACATCTCTATCAATTCAAAAGAAATATACAAAATCTTACCACCAATATATTAGAACCACAGTATGCTACTCTGACAGAGATAATGTAAGTACAATGTTAAAAATACAATCTTCACCAACCCAGCTCATTAGTTCTGTGTGAGTTTCTGTTAAATGTTTATTACCAAAATGGTTTCTGCATACAGTTTACAAATACGGATACAGGTACGTTTAATATTACGTTCTTGTTAAAAACTTCTCAATCCAAATGTGGATAATTCAGGACGTAAAATATACTTCATATGATCTATATTTTAAAATGTTCTGAAATATATATGCTATTACTCTTATACTTGTTTCTTATTTAATCGCTACAGTAGAACCTTTGTATGAAAATTAAACATAATTTAATTAAGTGAGTGGGATGCCTAGACAGATTCAGTCCGTTATTGTTTTTCAATAAGTTGTTTAAAATACGGAAAAGATTGTTCTATTAGACATAACGTAAAGGAAATCAGGGAAAATATTAAGATTAAATAATAATTAACTGATTATTATTTCACTATAGATAAGGCAGACAAACATATAAATAAGGAGGGAGGTATCAATTTAAGTATAATCAATTCAAGTTTTTAATGGTTTCAATAACGGAATCTACTAATAATATACAGAAAGGAAATTGAAAGTGTAATACTCTATACGGGGGAAACTAGCTATTTCCATGAAAATTGCAAGGTTTATTGCTTTTGTTTCTTGGTGAATGGTTCACTGTACTTTGAAATACGATACGGCCCTATAATAATAATATAGTCATTATGGCTAGTACAGAAGATTCTCTCATTGTTATCTTTGTTCAGGGTTTGGCAGTACCTTACTTTCACATAGGAATGTACCAGCTGGTGATGAAAAGATGTAAACAGTTTTCCAGTTTTTCTGACCTTTCAAAAGGAAATTACACAATAAAAAAACTAAAACAAAATGGCAGACAAACAGAAAATGGCCAGTGGGAGATTACATGATTTTTTTTTTTTGTGCTTTCAGAATGTGTGTGTGTGCGTGTGTGTGTGCTGTTGTTATAGAAAATGATCCATATCAATCTAGTGTTTATCTCCCGTCCCTCTCACATGGGCTTGGCAAGCTTCTTCTCGTAGGAGCCGGCGTGTTTGTATCCGGAGACGTACCCGGACGTGTCCACCATGTCCACACGCCCGGCCTTCCCCTTCCCGCGGCCGCTGTTGTCGAAGCGCTCCTTGTGCGAGCCGGTGAACTTGCTGGTGTCAGTGAGGCGGCTCACCGTGGGGGACGCCACCGCTCTCTGTTGGATTTTACAAAAACACCTTCACTTCTGAACTCATTCATACAATTGTATGAAATCTTTGATCATTCTGCATACATTAAGGTGGCCTTACCGTGACTCCGGAGATAACCGGCGCCTTCCCCTCTATTAGCTTAAAGACCTCGGCCTCGGCCTCCTCTGCGGGCTTTTCTTTATATTTCTTCTTGGCCAGTTCTCCCAGTGCCGCCTTGAACTCGTCGAAATGTGATGTTACGGCAGGATTTCTTCCTGAAATGTGTAAGACAAACATGTCAGCCCTTGAAGGCTAATCCAGCCACCATATGCCTGTGTCGTTTATTACTTATTTATTACCAATACAAAGCCATGCGTGATGGCTTCATTGTGGCAGGTTTATGGGTCACACAGGGAACAGATTGTGTCCACCTTGTAAAATGAAGTGTGAAAGCAGATGAACTGTTTAGATTCCATGTCTCCCAGTGGGACTCATTGCTCATAGTCCTTTAAGTCACTTCACAGGCTCAAACCTGTGGCTAACAACATCGCTCTTGCCATATACCACTACGTTTATGAGACGTATACTTAACACTTATTGTTGCTCATAACTAAAGCATATCGCTGTTCCCTATCTTGAGTCGTGTGTCACAGCGGCCTCAACATTCACTCCCCCTGGGCTGCCCGAGCTGGGCCAAAGACTGGCGGCCTGCCCATTTCACTTCCATGTTAAAAGAGCATAGTAACACAAACACAAACAAGCTATTGCCGTGGTGATAAATCACCTAAACAACGGCCTGTAAAGCCTACCGTCTCCCGGAGCAACCTGCCGTCATAGCAACCAGCTACAGTAAACAGGGCTGTTGGGTTTATTATTCATTTGGCTGCTTCAGTGACAGGGATAGTTTGGGCGCTGCGTGTTTAACATTGGAGGGCCGCATTCCTCCTTGTCGGTTCCATGCTGTCTTATGTCAAGCGGGAAATTGGATTTCCAGTCGGCGTTTTTGCAGATAGTCCGCTATACAACCATGTTTCTTTTGTAAATCCATCACAATAAATTGACTGGACTTGTGAAGTGTGTAGATGGTTCTCGTCACGTCAACGCATTATTCCACTATTCTGAGGAGACAAATGATGATGTACTGTAGAAAAGGATGAAATTTAATGTTTCGTAGAAGCGTATAGATGTAGCGCATCTGGTGCGTTTGGTCTAACTATGCGCCGGAACGACGTGAAATGAATGATAGCGAGGCGAGCAGAGGCGTACCATGGTTATCTACCTAAGCGGCACTGCTATGGAGCTGAAGTCTAGCAAACGCTGAATCCAACTGTATCGGAAACAGAATTGTTTCCAATACAGTTGGGATCTGTGTTTGGGATCTGTGTTTTTGGTACTGGGTCTACGGAACAAGGGAAGAGACCGCAGTCAGTAGAGACTCACACAAGGTATAAAGTATAAAGTAGTAATTTCCGCCCAGTGAAAGTGCATCTGTTTAACTGCTACAACAGTAATCATTCAAGACCTTTAACTGATATTAGAAAAATGGAGAGATCAACATCTCTGGCATGATTGCCCTTCCATAGCACACAAACACACACATGCGCCTGGGGGTCAGACCCAGCTTAGAACATGGACCCATCCCCCTTCCTCCTCTTCCTCTAGTCCTCTCAGCTGCCTCTGAAATATACACACATGCCACACGCTTTGTTAACGATTCCGTTAGACTGAACACACCACTCCAACGGGTATCAGAGCTGCACTCTGCATGTGAGAAGATCCCAATGAAATCCTCAATGGAGATTAGATATTCCACATTTACTTATTTACTATATTATTTAGTTAGCAGATGCTATTAAGCACATCCAATTTACAGGTCATAGCTGTATTAGTGAGATCAGTTTAAACATAATAGCTATGCATGAGGTAGCCACAAACAAGCAAACTGAATGCAGGTTGGCTTTGTTTTGGAACAATAACGTAGTTTGACTATAATGTTCTCGAAACCATTATACTGTAGATGCATTCTTAATTTGGAGTATGTTTTAGGCCTATGATATTTATAAATCATACTTTGACCGAAAATTTTCACCTCACTAAGAGTTGTTTGAATACCTGTAAACATTGTTTAAAGACCGTGCTTGGACCATGTCTTTTCCATACATTTCATCATGTGTGGAATACAAAAGCAAAGATGGAAAGGCCACTTAATCAATGACAGATTCCAGAGCATTCTTACACACGTCTGTTCCTCCAGTAGAGGACAGTTGATGACTGGTTTCTAGCCACAGTCCTGGAGCTGTCTAGCAGAATAATCTTTATTCTCTGCGTTCAGCCACGATGAGGAAGCTGATTCATGCGTGAAAAAAAACCTTCAAAATGACCGTGCACAAAAAATATGCACAAAATAGTCAACCATAAGAAAGCCGAATGCCCTCAATACACCAATACATTATTTGCTTCTGTGCCATTTATCATTATAAATAATGGCATAGACATTCACCTCTGTCATACAGGGTGTCTTCTGTTTACATCAGTGACATTCAGCAAATTCCATTCTTCCAGCCAGCTATAATTTAGTATGTTTGAATCCTTTTTTGTGGGGTCACTGGTTTTATGGAAGTCTCAATCACCATAGAGACGGAGGACGCTATAAGGCTGAGGAAGAACAGGAAGGACACGCCCTGAGCCCCCTGGGTCACACCCTGACCTCTGGTCATTTCTGACGGTACACCACGACAAGGATAGTAAGGCATGACTAACAGTTTATCATGCAATTAAGAACTATAAAATAGCAAAAGTATGTAGCCATAGCAAACAAATTATGCAATAATTAGTGAAAAAGTAGCATGAATTGAAAGTTGCCCACTAGAAGGTAGTAAATAACTGTCCTCTTACTTGACTTTAGTGAAGACGATGTCAACATCAGTGAGGGTGATGGATTTTCCGTCGATTACATTGCAGTCCTTGCACAGTTTTGACCAGTTTTTGCCATGCATCTCCTTGCCTGTGGCCCGCGTGTCCCCGTGTATGGCGAAGCGGCGGAAGGACTCTTCCAGTGCAGTCAGTTCCACCGGAGTAGACGCTCCAACGCCACCTTCATTGTTCCCATTGGACTCAGACGAGAGCCTCTTGGACGCTCTGTCCCTGGACTGTTCACTGGAGCGGTCGCATGGATGCTGTGCTCATGTTGGAGTGCTTGGCCGTCTGAACCTTGAAGTCATGCGTGTTATCTCTGAGATAGAGGAACCAGACATCGTTTAAGCATACAGGTCAGGTCATATGTCAAATTTGACTTATTAGTCATTATTATGAATGAGTTGTCTCTCTTCTGCCCATGTCCTGACACATAAGAGTGCACTCATTAATTATTATTTCTGGGCTGTGCTCATTAACAAATCCAGATGGTTTTAACAACACAAATGGAGTTCTACTTTCTGCACCCGGTCTGATATTGAGGACTGAAGACAACATCCCTGTTCGTTCTTATGGTCTTCTCTAGATCCCTCTAAGCTGACCAGTTTCTGACCTGTTTCTGGCTTTGCTTCATACATGCAAAGAACACAAGGCTTGTTGCCTAATGTCAAGACGTTTTTTTCTGTTTACTCTGGCTGCCCTCTTGTTAGGTAGCTCTTTGCTCGGGGCAAGTTTAGACAGTCATTCAAGAGGTGCTATGAATGGTGTACTGGCACAGAGGTGCAAGTTATTCATAGGATCATGTGAAACGAAAGGGCATTGCAAACTAAGTGCCAGGAACACAGAAAACATTACATTGGTCATTCAGAAATGTAATCTCTAGACCTAGATTAATCTATAGACATAGATCTATAAACATATATAGACGTTTTGTAGGCATGCACACATACACTCATACATCGATAAACAGACTTACTTCTGATCTGCCATGTTGTTGTTGTGGGAATGTATTTCCTTGTGTATACTGTTTGGATTAGCTGAATTTTGTTTCCTTTTTTTGCTGTAAAAAGTGTGAAGAGGTGAAAGTTATGATTTTTAGCGTTTAAGGTTTAAAACTCATGTAAAAATAACCAAACCTGCCAATATTCCATTACTCGCAACATGAATAAAACCATTGACATTACATCAATATGTAAATTCACCCAAAATAATGACAAATGCATGGCAATGAGCAGGAGGACACATGTCTCCTATTAAACTACTACTATTAATAACAGAATACCCACAAAGAGCCCCAATTTAAACAGCAAAAAATCATGAATTGATTAGTTATTCTCTAAACTAACTGTCGCTGTGTGTTTTTAAGTAATTCCCAAATACACCACAAACACAGGGCTCTCTCGAGACGCATTATCACACTCATCTTTATACACTCAAACCAGTAGCATTCTCCATCCATTAAGTGGCTGTCATTTGAACCACCTGAGAAAGCATTGAACCTACTCTTCAGAGGACAGGAAATGTATTCTCAAAATATCCACATTTAAAAAAAAACCGACAGCATGAAATAAAATTAATTTTTCATTTATCTTCTTAACTCATCTCACCTCTCAGCTGTTCCCATAGTTAGGGCATCCTTGAATGACCTTTTTCAACTGCCCAGAATAGCCTTGTGGTGGTTGTACTCACTTCTCATTAAAAGGTATGATGTGAAAGCTGAGTTCTGTCAGGTCCAACGGGTAAAAAAATAGCTTACTCCCACATGACTCCAACTCAACAAACGCCTTTCACTAACTTGGATGGCACTGATAGTTTGCAAAGAGTTTTGTGTAGAAGGGACAGACCCCAGCAATCACAACTATAACCTGTTTGAATGCGACTGACCTGCTCATGTGCACAACCAAGTGCCCAAAGTCATTGCCATTTGCCATGTCTATTCATAGGACAGAAAAGGGGGAGATAATTAGTGAATAATGTCATTGAGAGATATGGGGACTGGGAGACCATTGTCCAATGAGCAAGTGGCTTATGTGTTTGTGTGTGTATGTGTATGTGTATGTATGTGTGTGTGTGTGTGTGTGTGTGTGTGTGTGTGTGTGTGTGTGTGTGTGTGTGTGTGTGTGTGTGTGTGTGTGTGTGTGTGTGTGTGGTGTGTGTGTGTGTGTGTGTGTGTGACGAGGTCCCATGCCCATCTCCATCACCCACATGGTGACATCTCGGAGTACCACTCACTGTGTGACAGGCATACGTCATCGAGAGCTCCAGCCAAAACCGACATGACGGCAGATTTCAGTTCGTAAAAGTGAGACGCATGTCTTGCAGCTCAAAATCAGTGTGTCATAATCCAGGATAATAGTATATTCAGAGTTAATTATATAAATGTTGATCCCCTTTGTAGTATAGACTTTCTAAACTTTCTAAACTTTCCACAAACATGTCATGACATGCAGTGGCCCTCCCCACTTCATCTGAGCACAAATTCAGTATTACACATAAAATTAATTGTTACTCTAATTATATTCATAGTTGCTGAACTTGGCACATGGACAAATGTCATTCCAAATGGAAAGTAAGGTGTCCATACTTACTTTATTTATTTATTTTTGACAATTATATTAAGAAAAATAATATTGACGGTAATTAGCATTATATTAGATTGAATTGTATACTTTATTTGTTTGATATGATTTTTATATCATAAGGAAGGTCAGAAAAGTTAAGGGACCCATCATACTCTCTAAATAAACACACATTATTGATAATTATGTCACACTAATTCACTAAGATGTATCATAAATGACCCATACACACGCTCCTGATAGCAGCAATAATGATGTCCTGTGCTTGAGTGCTGTGGTGGTCTTTTTGTCATCCTCAACAGAGTTGTAGCTTTGTATTGTGTTGTTTAGGGAGGCTCCATTCACGAAGCCATATCTATACAAAACAAAGGAATCTTTTACACACTGAGATTGGACTTCATAGCCCTCTGTCTCAAGTGCGATCGTCTCTCCTGTATAATGAGACTTCTGCCTTCAAATTGTCTCTAAAGATTTATGAGAGCTTAAAATACATTAAGTGTGTCGTTCTGGATTGGACTAAAACACACACTGAGAGATTCACCTAAACAACATCCGTCGAGGGTTGTTAGGTTTTATTCACTGTTTGTATAATTGATCTATGATATTTTCTGATTGCTTATCACGAGCCCCTATTAAAAAAGATTAGACATTTAGTAGGGTACTATTACCATGGTATTTCATTAAAGCTCTGAAGCCAAAGTGTTCACATTAGTTCTTTTCCTCACCCTTCTGATATGCATATTTAAAATCCTGTGGGATAACAAAAGACACATAGAAAGAAATCTGACTGGATGACAGAAGGCTGGGACTTACACTGTACAGCTGGATGCTTTGACTACAAATTTAACCATTTTTAACTAGTTCTATTAATAGCAGAAAGACGCTCCAGATAGAACATTTCATTACATTCTCAAGCAAGAAGAACCTCCGCAAACCTTGAACCCACTCAGAAGAAGAAGTAACACATCTTCAACTTGTTGGTTTTTTGCAGATCAGTGTTAACCACACAAGATGACCGCGTCATTAGCGGTATGCCAAGTCTGTGTAAGAGCCGCACTGAACCGTACTAACCCATCAAGCCCTCATTGTGGCTGGGCATGAAGCATCTGGCTTCTATCTTGGATTCACTGCCCTGGGCAAGTAGTAGCCCATATACTCTTGCACCAACACCCAATACAGATCCACGCTCCACAACCACCTCTGTTTACCTAAACGAACTGTAACTGCAATCTGACAATCAGCCCCTTGCTGCTAATAGAAGACTTTGTCTCACTGAGAGAAGGCAGGTGGAGTCCACAGAAAAGGCATTGGTCACATCGCAGCACTTCCACTCATAGCATTTCACAAACTGTGCAACCAGACGATCCAAAAGGACTTAACAGCAACCCGACTGTCCCCCATCCATTACCAGAATGACCCTTAACATACAGAGACAAAGAAACAAAGATGGAGGATAAGAAAATAATGAGAGCCGGTTAAAGACCCCTCATTATTACATTCGTAAACATCCTGGCATTCTGTTTTGCTGTTGGTCCTCTAGCTTCCCGCGCTTCTCTCCCAGTCCACACTTTTGGGAGAGCATTAGACAACGTTATAACGTGAGGCTATACCTAGGTTAACTGCGGTAATCAAATCACCCACCATATGTCAGTGGAAGCTTTAGTGTCTTGAGACATTTCATTTTACAAAAAACCCATCCCATAACCAAGATGGTCGAATAACTAAACATGGCAAAATATGCCAGTGCAATTATTCTATTAAAAGTAGTTTGTACATGGATGCATTTTCCAAACCTTTCAGTTTTTCAAACCACACATGAATATGAATTATGTTTTGACTAATTAGGTCCACTAGTTTACACATTGAGGTTAACGCTGGAGGACAGAGGCTATGAGGCTCAAGCGCAGGGAGCAGAGGAATCTGGACAAAGGGAAAAGATGAATCTGTTTTCTCCTTCATGCATGACTAACCCTACATATGGGCGAATAGCTCCTGCAAAAGTATTCATACACGAGTACAATTCAGTCCAAGGGTGTTTATACTGCATTCAGATGCCTCTGCAATTGAGGCTACTAATCTCAGGTTTCAGGGGCTATTAAGGGCCTACTACAAAGCAACCTAAGTCATACATAATTATGTTACTAGAGAGGTTAATCATTGTAGGTTTTTTAACTGCAATAAAAAAACATTGAACTTAATGGAATGGGAAATGAACAAGTAATATCATTGGCCAGTAGGAGCATGTTTTTGTGGCGTGATGGATCATGTTACATAAACTTGCAAATGCGAGATCTCATACAGCAAGGAGCAGTGGCAGAGGAATACACGTGATCATTGTTATTGTTCAGGATTCAGCTTTGGGCGCGCCTCCATAAGCACTCTCCTAACAAGCCCAACTACCACGTTTAACCGCACATTGTCTCATGCAAAAAACGATGGGATCAAAGCCAAATGGAATATATATTATTTATTCATTTGTTTCTAACATTTCTGCATGGGGTATTGTATAATATCAAATCCGTGCAATTTAAACCTACAGAAAAGCCTAAAATTGACATTGGCCTACATAAAGGATTGATAATGGACGGAGTGTGAGTTTTGCAATGATGATGTTTAGGACTAACCTATTAGCGCAATGTGTTTACCTTGTTTGTTGTCTAATTGTATCCTGTCATTAAAGGGGTTGTTGTTTTCAAAACGAAATTGCTTCTAATTATACAAGGATCCCGATATATAAAAATGTAAAATGAAATGCATTTTACCTGTCCGGTTAATGATCCACCTTCAGGTGAGGGTTGTCGGTTCTACAGAGCATTAGTTCTGTGTTCTCCAGCTCTTTACTCCATCTGCCTCGGAAACGCTCGAGAGAGAGTGGGAGATGCTGAAGCAAAACTAGAGCGCTGATTGGCTGCCGTCTGGGGTCTGATGTCCATGTCAGAGGAAAAGCTTCTGAAATATATTGCTCTTTTGGACCGTTGATATTTGTCCCTGCTGCCTACAATGTCTATACAGTATACAAACCCAACCCAAAGATATTCAAATTAAAAACGAGTGTACCATAGTTGATGTTATTTGCCAGCAAGACTTCTTCAGGTCCCCCACTATACGTAATAATAATTACCAATAAACGACAACGATTTATGAGATGTCCGTGCACGTTCATAATATATTGTTATCTAATTAATGATATTAAATATTTTCCAGGAAGTTCCTCCCGGGGTTTCAGACATACCAATATCTTAATTGTCAGATCTTTAGGGCTATGTTGAATCTTTGCAGAGTTATTTTTCAATGTTGTGGTTTGTTGATGAGGTTTTGATGATCATATATGGTCATTAAACATTCGAAGGTAGGCTGTCGACAAGACGAAGGAACCTCAACCAATGATTGTTAGCTCTTGAAGTTCATAAGGGCCTGGTAGACACCAAAGAGAAGTTTATGCCTCTTCATTTATGTTTAGGAAATAACCTATTACTTTATCCTTAAAGGGGGATGTCACAAACGATGTAGGTTCTTAACGACACTTTGCCACAATAGGCCACCGTGTGGTAAGTATAGCCTCGGAAAAAAACATGCATATTGAAAATGGCAGATAATCACTCCATGATTATTGAACAATTGTATGTACAAGATTTTAATAACATTTTGAATGCATCGCTTCATGACGTATTACATACATCAGCCAACTCTAAAGAGAGAAAGGAACAATTGAATAATGAGAGAATGACTGCAGAGAGTTCATGCTGATCACTGGGCTCAGGTTGGCCCCTCCAGTAGGGATGGACTACAGAGAGTTCATGCATCCATGGGGCCCAGGTTTGGCCCCTCCAGTAGGATGTAATACAGAGTTATGGCCATCCACTGGGCCCAGGTTGGGCCTCCAGTAGGGGATGATTACAGGTTCATGGCATTCCACTTGTCCAGGCTTGGGCCTTCATGGGGATGACAACAGAGTTGATGGCCATTCCACTGGCCTCAGGTTGGGCATGGTGGAGGGCCTGCTGGGGGATTGTGGTTTCATCATACTGGGAGCTCCCCAGGGGGTTCTGTTAACCGGGGGTGCCGACACAGACTCACCGCTCCTCGCCCGCACCCCTTCCTCCCAGTCTGTCGTCTCCATGGAGTTTAAAGCGGCTGTAGACACTTTCGGAGTTTGCTTCAGAGAGTGGTTCACCCTCACTCTCAGGAAAGTCAGTGGCTAAAAGAAAAATATTGAGAGGAGAAGAGCACAGGCACAGGCACTTTTACTTGAGCGCTTAATGAAATCCCATTATTATGCTAGGGCATTGCATTCTCTAACCGCTTTACCACAATTACCTAGCGGTACTTCCCTTGAGCTTGATTATCCATGTGTACGACAAATTCGTACCCCTCTATTAATAACATGATCGAATACGCACTTAATGATTTACTTGTACTTTGAACCCTATGCTCTTATACTCTAATCACAAATGCTCATTTAAATAATTATACAATATATTGAGTGAAAGAAACACTACCATTTTTATTCAGTTTAATTGAATAACTTGAAGCATTGCTATTTCTTTCGTCTTTCGCACAAAGCCTTTTAGCTAGTTCGCGCGCGAACGCACACGAGCAACCTTTTTTTTAAAGCGCAACGTGGAACTACAGACGTCTGACACACTTATGGATTGTCGGCCAGCTTTCACATGATGTGCTTGATGTAGTATTACAATCACTGAGGAAAAACTGGTTGATCGCGCATGTGAAAATAGATTATGGGCTTATTTAAAATTCATAATTTTTTTTTGGATGCTGTAGGCTAATTTTAATCTTTCTGCGTACCCCCTGCAACCACCCTCGCGTACCCCTGAGGTCCGCGTTCCCCGGGTTGGATCCACCACATGTGCTAGGGCATATCACTTTTAGGTAAGTGCTTTACACAATAATATCAGGAGTTTCATATTATAGTGATCGGTGTGCGACATTCTGAGTCAGTCTTTAAAAAAATCAGAAAACACATTATATTAATTAAGCCAGTCAAAAATGGGAAATGACTATATCAACTGACACCACAGAATTATCTAATGTTTGCAGCAAGTTTATCTCCTACAGCAAGTCACACAGAATTTATTCATTATCAAATAAACATCCCAACACTACCTATATCTATCTTTTGGGCCCATTTCGCACCTTTCAATGTGTAAACACCAGCACTTTTTTGAGGCTCTCTTGCTGGAACAACATTTTCATTATCGCAAGATAAATTTTGTGTGTAAAGGATAAGGAAACTATCATTGAAATAATAATAACCCCACACTTTTTGCAATAACTTGTTGATGACCTTATGAACTACTTAACCGGGGGGCAGGGGTTAGTTAATGTGACCATGGAGATGCTAGTGCAGTCTATAAATAGTCATACACTACACGAGGTAGAAGTGAAGAGACACCCAGATGATGAAGGAGCTGAGCAGTGTGGCGAGAGGAGGCAGATCAGTGACGGTGGATGCAAGGCTACACCGCAGAGATGGTGGAACGTGCCTGATGATGCTCAGTGGCGTAAAAACAATAGCAGGTGCTGTTGCCTCGTACATCTGATGAGAAAAACTGCGACGTTAACACATGTTGAACCTACTCATGATTACAGTATAGTACTCAATGATTCTGCCTGTTGATTATCATTTAAATGTTGAATGCATTTATTTTTATGTTGCTTTCGAAAAGCACCAGCTTAGATAATGTTAATGCATATACACTCCATGAAACAAACCCATCATATATAATATTAATAACACTTATCGGTTATAGTATGGTACGAAACGATAAAATCAGATAGTGAGTTACTTGTTGTTTTTACCATCAATTGAGGGGCTTTCCGTAGGCTGTCTTGGATCCAGGTAGTGTTGTGATGCACGATGAACGACGAACAACAAATTTTAAAATCCACAACACCCCCACTGTGCATTACAGGCTCGTTAGAAAGAAGTACTGAATCAAGGGCAAAGACCGCACATCAACAGCGCCCGCTAACAGTTAGGTGATTTCCAATGGAACATAAACACCTAGAATTGCAAATGCAAAGGCAGGTCACCATGATGGCAGTGATATCATATGCACACTTACCTCTGTTCCGGTCAAAAAACAACAGTGTTCAGCCAGTTTCAGATGATGGCAAAGTTGTCTACACACTTGCTTGCAGGATGACCACAAGGTGTTTACCGTTCGAGCCCACTGCATGAAAAGTTGACATGAATACAATACAAATAGAGCAGTTCAATAGAAAAAAACGATATATTCACTTGAGATTATTTTTTCATGCAACATGCATTAATGAGCTGCGTAGGTGGGCCATCTGTCAGAATGGGTTAAAGGTGAGGAAACCAGAGCAGAAAATCCTAGCCGGGCCGGTAGCACCTGTTCACCGATTATTAGGACATTTTGACTCTTACTACTGCCCCCAAGACATAATACCGGACGCATTAGACCTACATGAATGCAATTATATCCTATTTGGGATTTACATACACTTGACATCACACAGGAAAGCAGCGTTGTTGTGAAAGACATGGCTTGGTGTTTCTGTCAAATTGGGCTTTGGTTTCTGGAAAGTTGTAGTCACCTGGTTCCTCACGTCGTCACCGACTGGTTGATGGATCACTGCTGCGTATGTGTCGGCCAATGATGCACCCACAAACAACACTGCCGTCAGCTACAACATCGCAGTGGTCAGAGAAATCCACGTGGGGTTGTGTTTGGCAACGCCATTGATGATTAACATGTCCAGAGATCCACACATGTGGACATAAGACTTACCTCTATTTCAAAAGTCTACATTCGAACCAGCCTTCCGATTTAACATGTTAATTTTCAGCCGTTAAAATATATAATATGATCAAGTAGGAAACTAGGCCAGTCGCTGTTAGTACAACAGACCTTTGCCTGCTGGGGAGAGAGGCACATATAAACCCCTTGCAGGCTCATATTTTCGGGTTTTACCAAGATGCCACTACATAAGACAAAAGACGTCTTGCCTGACGAGACTAGCCAGGCCAACATGGAGGATAAATCCATTACGTAACAAGGCATATTCACTAAACCAATGAGGATTGTGAGACACTACAAGTTGCCGTCTACGTGACTTAGAATGGCGGCATCTAGAAAAATATTCATGGGGTGCAATGAGGGGCAGGAGATTTTGAGGGTTCGGACCCTGTGGCAGAAGTATAAAACAGTCATTGCCGATTTAATTGAAGACATATCAATCGCCAATATTAATATATATGTGGATGGTAAAGCCTGTACCAGTTAAACATAAAGGATCTTCAGATCAATTTAAGGAACATTATTACTAAAAAATTACAAAATCAACCTGCCGATACAAAACAAACACCTGCACTATTACACCAGCAGGGGCATGGGCAAAAAAAATGATATGCCAAAGAGCATGCATATATGTACATTTAGTTCAACGAATAAGTCTTTGGTATTTGTCAATGAGAATTCCTAATCAGATGTCAATCATCAGTCCAACTTGAGCTGCAAAGATCAGTTATTCACACGATTCCAATAATATTACATACAATATAATCACATACAAGCCATTAATATTAATATTGTCGTGGCATTTTTCCCATGTTTGGTCCAACGACCTGTTAACCTACATAGTCAGTTGGACTTGGGAAACAACAGAATGAAGTGCCACAGTTCAAACGTTAGGTTCTACATGGTAAGATTTTATTTTCTTAATATTATTACTCTTATGGTAAACTCAGTGGAACTGGAAAACAACAGAAAGAAAGTGCCAGCAGTTCAAAATGTAAGTGCACATCATGATTTGTTTAACATTCTTTTTTAATATGTGAATATCTTATCGGCTGAATGATGTTGCCCATAAGAAATTTCTGAAAGGTTCTTCTGGATATAACAGCTACGAAAAATCGAGGATGCTGTGGCAATCGATCTTATTAGCTACGTGTTTAGCAGAACATGAGTGGCATGCCACTCACAGGAGCTGAATGCTTGCAGCCGCGAGATTTACCATGGTTGTTCAGCCAACGCCATTCACACCTTATTTTAGCATCAAT